>JAJIBD010028810.1:0-40973 GCA_021461705.1 Cryptotis parvus
CGGCTGGGTGGAGTTCTGATGAGAGGGAAGTCCAATGTGGAAAATGGCGGCGCCCATGGAGTGGGTGGGGGGGGGGTCGTCTGGCTTGTTGTGAGGTTCTGCCGGGGTGGTGGGCCAAGGCTGGAACCCACCATGCCTCCCGACTGCCTCATGAACGGCTGGGCACAGGGAGAAAGCAAGGAACCGCTCTGCCCCATGTCTGAGAGTCTCTGGACCAGCATACCTGGGCCGGATTGAGGAAGAAACTGCTCCAGGGTGGGTGTCGATGATCCGGGCTGTGATGGGCTGGTCGGCTGGGTGGAGTTCCTGATGAGAGGGAAGTCCAATGTGGAAAATGGCGGCGCCCATGGAGTGGGTGGGGGTCGCCTGGCTTGTTGTGAGGTTCTGCCGGGGTGGTGGGCCAAGGCTGGAACCCACCATACCTCCCGACTGCCTCATGAACGGCTGGGCACAGGGAGAGCAAGGAACCGCCTCTGCCCCATGTCTGAGAGTCTCTGGACCAGCATACCTGGGCCGGATTGAGAAAAAAACTGCTCCAGGGTGGGTGTCGATGATCCCGGGCTGTGATGGGCTGGTCGGCTGGGTGGAGTTCTGATGAGAGGGAAGTCCAATGTGGAAAATGGCGGCGCCCATGGAGTGGAGTGGGGGTCGTCTGACTTGTTGTGAGGTTCTGCCGGGGTGGTGGGCCAAGGCTGGAACCCACCATGCCTCCCGACTGCCTCATGAACGGCTGGGCACAGGGAGAGCAAGGAACCGCTCTGCCCCATGTCTGAGAGTCTCTGGACCAGCATACCTGGGCCGGATTGAGGGAAGAAACTGCTCCAGGGTGGGTGTCGATGATCCGGGCTGTGATGGGCTGGTCGGCTGGGTGGAGTTCTGATGAGGGGAAAGTCCAATGTGGAAAATGGCGGCGCCCATGGAGTGGGAGTGGGGGTCGCCTGGCTTGTTGCGAGGTTCTGCCGGGGTGGTGGGCCAAGGCTGGAACCCACCATGCCTCCGACTGCCTCATGAACGGCTGGGCACAGGGAGAGCAAGGAACCGCTCTGCCCCCATGTCTGAGAGTCTCTGGACCAGCATACCTGGGCCGGATTGAGGAAGAAACTGCTCCAGGGTGGGTGTCGATGATCCGGGCTGTGATGGGCTGGTCGGCTGGGTGGAGTTCTGATGAGAGGGAAGTCCAATGTGGAAAATGGCGGCGCCCATGGAGTGGGTGGGGGTCGCCTGGCTTGTTGCGAGGTTCTGCCGGGGTGGTGGGCCAAGGCTGGAACCCACCATGCCCCCCGACTGCCTCATGAACGGCTGGGCACAGGGAGAGCAAGGAACCGCTCTGCCCCATGTCTGAGAGTCTCTGGACCAGCATACCTGGGCCGGATTGAGGAAGAAACTGCATCCTCACACACATAAAATTGGTCATCACATAAAATAAATACATCTTTTTGAGACTATCATTGATTAAGTAGGATAGAAATCAATGTTGGTATAGCTTTCAAATTTCCCTAATCAATCAAAAAGCAAGTACACAATATTATTAATATTTATGAAAAAACTCTTATTCAGAGAAGAGTTCTTTTTTGTTGCATAGCGATTTTATTTCCCAGCCAAAAAATAAGACTCTTCGGCCTGGATTCACAGACAATGGAATCTCAGTGATCTGGAACAAATTGTGCTGTCTGGAAATGAGCACTCCAGAAAATCTAAAACTTGGCAGTGATGTATTTCTTAACACTCTGCAATATAAATTAATTTTTATCATATTATGCTATTTAATCAGTTTTAAATCTAGATATTTGGCAGCAGAAAGACTTCTCATCACCCCTTCATAGATCTCGGTACATGATAAAAGAAACTGTAGTAATAAATATGCAAGAACTTCCATTTTTTTTTGTTTGACACAGAGAAAAATAGATATTTTATCAGCATTCCAAGTTAGAAAAAGTTTTATCTGCATACTTTGGGAAAATGTGTAAAAATTCATCAGAACCATGCAGATGATATATACAGTCAAATCTTTATTTTATAATATTAAAAGTACAGTCACTATTACTGTGGCCAATTTATTTCTTATGAAACTGTAGATTGTGATAAAAGCGTGAAATTTTTTGTTGGCTGAAAACTACCTCAATTCTTTACAAAAATTTCTTATAACTGAGAAACGTAAAACCATCATTATGTCTCTTATATTGGTAAGAAATATTTGACTTGAGGAAACCACAATGGAAACCTCTTGGTGACTAGGTTCTTGGGGAAGGCTTGACATCACACTGTTCTAACAATGCCACTATGCATGGGGCAGTGTTTTGTAGGTGATATGCATCCTTACCCTTCAGGATTAGGATTTTAGAAGAGCAACTATTCTGATTTGTGGCTTCTTAAGGGCATGGAAGACTTAATATATATGTGCTTGTGTGTGTGTGTGTGTGTGTGTGTGCACAAGTGTGCATATGTGCATGCAAAGGCCTTATACTTTTTATCAAGATCCTCCTATAACCTAGAGATAAAGAAGAAGTCTTCATTGGTATTTGCAAAAAATCTCTCTGGAAAGCACAACTATATATATTGGTTTCCTTTAATGTATGCTTTTCTTTCCCTGCTGCTATATACTTAAAAAACACACTTTTATTTGGATAAAAATAGTGATTTTAATTCAATGTGGCTAAAAGAATTTTGAAATTTTTTCAATGTCCTAAAAAAGTAAACCCTCAGATGAAGGGCTCACTGATAATACATTTTAAAATCATATTTAAAAATGTGCATTAGCTTTTTAAATCACTGAAGGCATGACTAGATCTTCAGTTTCTCAATGAGAACAGCACTCTATGTAGCAAATGACTATTAGGGTCTACTTGAAAGTAGATGATATCCAAATTACTGGAGAAAAAAATTTCTTTTGTCTCCTATATATTCTTGTCCTTCTGCCATTTGACACGTTTCCTTCCTTTACCCAACTGATCCTCCTTGAGCCAAGACTGAAGAGAACTCCTGTACTCCCATTTGTACCTCTCTTAGAAGGACAGGTATAAAATAATCTCAGATAATCTTTTTTGTATAAGAGTAGGCTACTAAATCACTAGGACATTCTTGATGGGACTTGAGATTCACATCTGTTTTGTAATTATTTTACTTTTTCATCAGTACTTTCTTTTTCCGACAGAATCTCATTTCTGCTTTTATAAATCTCTCTGCTGTTGACCAAAATGATGATTTTATATGAAGCAAAATAATAATTCCCACAGATATATTTACCAATTTCAGTTATATATTAACTTTATGTATACACATATTTTGAAAAAAAACTATGATCTTCAAATTATTAAGCTCTAGAATGCATCACTGAAAATCTTGTTTTATCATTCTTTTAAATAGGATATTTCTAAGAAAAATCTGTGTTCCAGGGGAACAGGCTGTTCATCAAACAGTTATTGCTATATAACAAAACAAGTTGAATCAATGGATGAAGTTCTCAAAAAGAAATAAAACCTTGCAAACTCATTACTTTCATATCAGTCATTTTCAACAATTTATAAACACCTAGCATTATCAGTAATCACAAGGCAAGTTTTAATATTTTAACCTCATTTCAATCTCTGCACTTCATTTATTCCACAAATTAGTTTACTATAAATCCATCATCAGTAACAAATTTTATATACTATTTCATAAAAAGTAATTTATTTTATTGCTTTTCACATTTGGAACACAATTTTATCCCTTTCCTTTTTCATACCCAAAGTAAACATATAGATCTTAATATGTCACTCAAAAGTTGTAAATTGTATAAAACCTGTTGTCAACACTAGGGACACTGTGATAAATTCCAGTTTTCCAAAATGTCATGTGAATGTCTTATATTCTTAACATTTATAGATTTTTTTTTACAATCAGCATCAGTAAAACAGAAGTCTATTTCCACAAATAAAAGCAAATAAATATGCTCAATGATTTTAGAGTGAATCAAATTAATTTAACTGAGATTATAAACCTATTGAGAATAAGAATAACAGTTTATAATCCTCTGCCCCCACAACACAAAAATCACTTGAAATGTAAATATAAATTAGCTTAACAAGAAATGACACTACAGGCCACATTTTTAATACAAAAAGCAGGAAAATCAATAACAAGAGGAAGGTATAATCTTCGAAGAGGGAAGAGAGGAGAACACCTTCTATGGAGCATCTCTGGAATCCTACCTGATAGTGAGGAAGAAAGAGTACCACAGAAGAATCCACTCCAGAACCACCACAGCACCATGGGGAAATAACGCAGATCCCCAGCTCGAAGAGCCGATAACAAAACCAACCCTGATTTTAGAAAAAGAATACAGATGTACATAAACTCTCTAACAAGGAATTCGAGAGAAGAAATGGTGAGGATATTTAATGAGCTCAATGACAAAATCTAATGGATGTCCAATAAAATACAGGAGGAACTTAAATGAAACAGTAGAAAGGGCAGTCCATGAATTACAGGAGGAAATGAGAGCAGAAATGAGAACAATGCAAACAGAAATATAATCACTAAAAACTCAGTAGAAGAAATAAAAAGCACAATAGGGGCTCTCAATAGCAGGATGACAGCAGCAGTGGACAGGAGTGAGACTGAGGATGAGCTGAGAAAGTACTCAGGCAAGTACACAAGATGGAAAACGACTGTAAAACGGATCAGAGACAGAACAGAGAACACTGGGATGAATCCAGGAGGACTAACGTAAGAATCATCGGAGTCCCAGAAGGACAGTAAGGCAACCCTCAAGGAAATAAGAACAGTTAAAGACATCCTTGCTGAAAAGTTCCCAGAGTTAAAAGGAAGAAGGCATCCAGATCCAAGAAGCTCAAAGGGTACCTGCAAGAAGAGACCCAAATAGAAAGACTCCAAGACATATCCCTGTCAAAATAATGGATGCCATAGATAGAGATATAATTCTTCCAAGCGGCATGATCAAAGAAGGAAATTATATATACAAAGGAACATCCATTCAACTTTTGGCAGACCTATCTGTAGAGACCCTGGAAGCCCAAAGGTAGTGGTGGATATAGTGGAAAAACTCAAGGAAATGAATTCCTCACAAAGAAGTCTTTAACTAGTAAAACTCTCAGTTAGATATGAAAGACATATGCACAGCTTCTTGGACAAACAACAGCTCAAGAACTTCGTAGACTCAAAACCAAACTTAAAGGAAGGGCTGAAAAAGCTACTCTAATACAAGACAAAACCCAAAAGAAAAACAAAATTATACAGAAAGATGGCACAAAATCCCATAACTATAATCTCTCTCAACATCATGGTCTGAATTTACAAGGTAAAAGACAGAGTGGCAAAATGGATCAAAATTGCATCCAATATTCTGCTGCCTTCAAGAAACAAATCTGAACAATTAGAACAAAGAAAGACTCAAGTAAAAAGGCTGGAAAACAATCCTTAACTCAAACAACCCCCCCCAAAATGGCTGGAGTGGCCATACTGATATCCAACAACATAGACTTCAGAATAAAGAAGGTAAGAAGGGGGAGAAGGTTACTTCTTAATAATCAAGGGATATGTATATAAGGAAAAAATTACGGCTCCTAAAACATATATGCACCCAATGAGAAGCCAGCAAAATACCTACAACAACTGCTAATAGATTCAAAGAAGACACTGGTAGCAACACAATTGTAGTTGAAAACTTAGACACTGCACTATCAACTCTGATAGATCAACAAGACTGAAACTCACCAAGGATATACTGACCCTAAAGGAAGAGATGGAAGAAAAAGGACTAGTAGACATATGCAGGGCATTTCATCACCCAAATGCCAAATATACATTTTTTCCAGCAGATATGGAACTGCCACAGGGTGGGTGTGTGATGATCCGGGCTGTGATGGGCTGGTCTGCTGGGTGGAGTTCTGATGAGAGGGAAGTCCTAATGTGAAAAATGGTGGCCCCCATGGAGTGGGGGGGTCGTCTGGCTTGTTGTGAGGCTCTACTTGGGGTGGTGGGACAGGGCTAGAACCTGCCATGCCTCCCGGGTGCCTCATAAAGGGCTGGGCACAGGGGAGAGCAAGGAGCAGCTCTCCCCCATGTCTGAGAGTCTCTGGATCAGCATACCTGGGCGGATTGAGAAAAAAAAACTGCTGCAGGGTGGGTGTCGATGATCCGGGCTGTGATGGACTGGTCTGCTGGGTGGAGTTCTGAAGAAAGGGAAGTCCGAATGTGGAAAATGGTCGTCCCCATGGAGTGGGGGGGGGGCTTCTGGCTTGTTGTGACGCTCTGCTGGGGTGGTGCAAAAAACACTGCAGCAGTTTTTTTTTTCCCAATCCTGCCCAGGTATGTTGATCCAGAGACTCTCAGACATGAGACAGAGCTGCACCTTGCTCTCCCTGTGCCCAGCCATTCATGAGGCACCTGGGAGGCATGGCAGGTTCTAGCCCTGGCCCACCACCCCAGCAGAGCCTCACAACAAGCCAGACAACCCCCCCACTCCATGGGGGCTGCCATTTTCCACATTCGGACTTCCCCTCTTATCAGAACTTCACCCAGCAGACCAGCCCATCAGGTGACTACAAGAGTATGCCTCCCGCACTGCAAGCCTGGCAACTTGCTTGTGTTGTATTTGATGTGCCAAATACCAGTAACAATTATTTTTAGGTCATTCCCATGACCTAATATAATGGTTTGAGGCTCTTTATGTTCCTGTAGCAAGCCGATGCCCTTGACTCTACTAGCATGAGACAGGACATATGGAGATATTACTGGTGCCTGCTCCAGCAAATAGATGATGAATGGGGAAGATTGTGATCGTGATAGAGACATGGAACAAACTCCAAGATAGATCACTTGCTGAGACAGAAAACATACCTCCAGAAAACCATGGAGACAGAAATTGTGTCTACTCTTTTTATCAGACCATGGTGCACTAAAAATAGAAGTTAATCACACACAAAAACAGAGTCATATCAACCTGGAAACTTAACAGCTCACTGCTGAACAACCAGCACGTCATAATAAAAATCTAAGAGGAAATTAAGAATTCCTGGAAACAAATGAGACAGAAGACACAAATTACCAGAACTTGTGTGATACAGAGAAAGCAGTGTTAAGAGGTAAGTTCCTAGCCTGCAAGAATTCATCAGGAAAGAAGAAAAAGGCTATCATAAACAATTTAACTTCACAGCTCGAGATCTTAGGAACTGATCAGCAAAAGGAGCCCAACCCAGGCAAAAAAGAAAGAAATAATAAAGCTTAGAGTGGGAAATCAATGAGATGCAATCAGAAAAAATAATCCATAAGATCAACAAACCAAGAGCTGATTCTTTAAAAAAATAAACAAGATTGACATGGTTTGCAAGACTTACAAGGAAAGGGAAAGAGAGAACTCAAATAGAATCAGAAATGAAAAAAGGGGACATACAACAGAAACCAAAGAAATTCAAAAGATCATCAGAGATTTCTATGAGACTCTGTATGACTCGAAACAGAGAACCTAGAAGTAATGAACAAATTTCCTGAATTCCTATAGCCTACTATGGCTGCAACAAGAAGATTTGGAATACCTCACCATCAAGGAGATGGAATCAATAATCAAAAGTTGACCAAACACAAAAGCCCAGTTTCAGACAGAGTCAGCAGTGAATTCCACCAAACCTTTAAATAGAACCTACTGCCAGTCCTTTTCAAGTTTTCCAGGGAATTGAATAAACAGAAACACTCCCAATAGCTTCTAAGAGGCCCTTATCACCAATACCCAAAGCAGACAGAGATGTCATGAAAAAGGAAAACTACAGACCAATCTCCCTGATGAACAAAGATGCTACGATCTTCAATAAAATACTAGCAAATAGAATCCAAAGAGTCATCAAAAAGATTATACAATCATGACCAAGTAGGACTCATCCCGGGAATGCAAGGATGGTTCAACATCGGCAAGTCAATCAACATAATATATCGTATCAGTAAGAAGAAAATTAAAACCATATGATCATATCAATAAATACAGAGAAGGCATTTCAAAAGATCCAACACATGCTCCTGATAAAAACTCTCTGAAAAATGGGAATTGAAGGAACCTTCCTCAGTATAATCAAAACCATCTACTTCAAGCCCACATGGAGCATCATTCTCATTGGAGAAAAACTGAAAGCCTTCCCCTTAAGGTCGGGGACAAGACAAGGCTGTCCATTCTCACTATTTCTATGCAATATAGTAATTACAGAAGAAAAAGACATTAAGGGCAACAAGATAGGAAAGGAAGAAGCCTAGCTGTCACTATTTGCAGATGACTAGATATTATACCTAGAAAACCCTAAACTCTGTATAAAGAAGCTACTAGAAATAATTGATTCCTATAGAGTAGCAGGGCACAAATAAATACCAAAAGTCAATGACCTTCCTATATGGAAATAATGAAAGAGAAGAAACGGATATCAAAGAAATGATCACATTCACAGTAGCAACACAGAAAATCAAACACCTAGGAATCGGTTTGACAAAGAATGTAAAGGATCTCTACAGAAGAAAACTACAAAACATTACTTCAAGAAATAAAACAGGACCTGAGGATATGGAGACACATTACCTGCTCATGGATTGGAAGAATTAGCATTATCAAAATTGTAATACTCCCTAAAGCTTTATACAGATTCAATGCTGTCCCTATAAAGATATCCATGACTTTCTTCAAAGAAATTGACCAAACACTCCTGAAATTTGTATAGCTAAAGAACCCTGGAGGAAAAGAAGATGGGAGGTTTCACTTTCCCAAAAATCAAACTCTACTACAAAACAGTCATAATTAAAATGGCATGGTATTTTTAAATTAAAAAAAAGACAGGCCCGTAGACCTATGGAATAGAACTGAATATCCTGAAACACACTCTCAAATACACAATCACTTAATCTTAGATAAAGGAGCAAAAACATTAAGTGGAGCAAAGAAAACCTCTTCAACAAATGGTTTTGGGATAAATGGGCAGCTAGGTAGAAGAAAATGAACTCAGACCACCTAATGCCATGTACAAATGTCAGATCAAAATGGATTAAATATCTCAACGTCAGACATGAATCTATAAGCTGCATCGAAGAAAAAATAGGAAAAACACTCTACGACATTGAAACTAAAGGCATCTTTAAAGACGAAACACCACTGAAAAAGCAAATAGAATCAAAGATAAACAAATGGGTTTATATAAAACTGAAAAAACTTCTACACATCAAAAGAAATGGTGACCACGATAAAAGACAATCCACAGAGTGGAAAATAATAGTCACCTGTTGGAGGACAGGTTTAGCTAACCTGGGGTTTTGTTGTTTTGCCCACTCCCAGCTTAATCTACTTAAGTCAAGGTTCATTCTAATGAAAAATTCTCTTCTATGTAAACACTGCCACTTCTGTGGCAGTTACAGAAGTCACCTTGATTGAATAACTTCTGACTTATACATCTACTAAGACTTCTATGTTTTTTAGATTGGGCACAGCTCCTCTTTATACCCACTGCACCCAGCGTGGGACAATTAGGAATTTACCAGGAGACGACAACCCTGGCTACGCTGAGACTATAGGAAGACTATAGGAAGGATCATACTAGTTTGCTCTAAGCAGGCGAGAGTGTGACCCTTTCAGTACATGAGAACAAGATACTCAGAATCACCCTGGTGCAGATAATAATAAGAAGGACCTTGTGGGTACCATCTAGATTACATGAAGCTCATGAAGTTAAGATGTATTACTTTATACCAGCCCCTCTCTCCAGTGTTTTACATAAGAGATAATCTTGGTAGAAAGGATTAGACCTTGGCATAACCTTTGTTTATACCTGCAATAGGGTG
This sequence comes from Cryptotis parvus, assembly GCA_021461705.1. Taxonomy (NCBI): domain Eukaryota; kingdom Metazoa; phylum Chordata; class Mammalia; order Eulipotyphla; family Soricidae; genus Cryptotis; species Cryptotis parvus. The sequence continues at coordinate 9,808 of JAJIBD010028810.1, forward strand.
TGGCACTACACTCTGTTTAGAGTCTTTGTTGACATGACCCTCCCAGTTGGATTACTTTGGTGTATATAAGGGGGCTGACTTGAGGCCCCTTCACCTTGGGTTCCTCAGCTTTCAGCTTTTGGCTCCTGTGACTTTTGGCTCCTCAGCCTTGCGGCTTTTGGCTTTTTGCTCTTTGGCCTTTTGCTCCTTCTTCTAGGTAGGACTCAGCTCGGGTGAGATCCTTTCTCTTTGGTGGGAGATTTAGGCTCTTTTGTACGGTCCAAGTTCATACCAGAGCTAGAGTTTGTTCATTATATTGGAGTGCTGTGGAAGAGTTTTTGTACTATTAAAAGCCTTTTTTGGAACTGCACCCGGACTCGTGAGTTTTCATCTGCTCTCTCCGGCGTCCTCGGAGGTAGAAGAGAACCTCTGTCCTGACACTGTCGGGGACCCCGGACCCGGCAGCGTTCCCGACAGTCACCCAATACCCATCTGAAAAGGATTTAATATCCAGGATATACCAGGCACTGGTAGCACTTTAGAAGAAGAAAACAGCGAACCCCATCAAAAAATGGGGAGAAGAAATGAACAGAAACTTCCAAAAAGAAGAAATTTGAATGGCCAAAAGTCATATAAAAATTGCTCTTCATCATTAATCATCAGGGAGATGCAAATCAAAACAACAATGATATATCTCACACCACAGAGACCGATAAACATCCAAAACAGCAAAAAAAAAAAAAAAAAAAACAGTGCTGGCATGAATGAAGGAAGAGAGGGACTCTCATCCACTGTTGGTGGGAATGCCGAGTGGTCCAGCTATTTTGGAAAACGATATGGACATTCCTCTGAAAACTAGACATTTAGCTCCTATTTGACCCAGCAATATCACTCCTGGGAATATACCCTGGAAACCCAAAAACACATAGCAGAAAAACTATCTGTACTTTTTTATTCATTGCAGCTCTGTTCACGATAACTAATCTGGAAACAACCTAAGTGTCAAAGAACAGCAGACTGGCTAAAGAAAAGGTGGTACATCTGCACAATGGAATACTATGTAGCTGTCATAAAAGACATAATCATGAAATTCGCCTGCAAATGGATGGGCATGGAGACTATCATGCTGAATGAATTTTTTCAGTAGCAACAGGATAGATATAGAATGACCGCATTCATAATAGGATATAAATATATGTCCGTGTTCTACTAAGTGTGGGGAAACAGTAATGCCAGACATTACCATTGAATATACATGAAGAGACTCATATGATAAATCCTAAATGTCTGTAGGGAAGTCACAATGTGTAAAAGAAGAGAGAGAGAGATACAGAGACAGAGACAGAGATAAAGACAGAGAGAGGGATAAGGAGAGGTAAAGAAAAGGTGTCTCCCTGCTCTAGAGGCAGGCTGGGGATGGGTGGGATGGAATGTGGCAACATTGGTAGTGGGACTGGAGCACTGGTGGAGCGATGGGTGCTGGAACACTGTATGACTGAGAACCAATTATGACCACTTTTGTAGTTGTATATCACATGGTGGTATAATAAAAATAAAAAAATAAAAAACAAAAAATAGATTAACAAAAACAGTCTAAGATGGACATCAAGCATTTTTATATTCAGTAATTAATGTTTTTCAAATTGACACATCTAGTACTACAAATCAATATTTTTATAATTTTTATATTTTTTAGATTGAAGACTCATAAAAACCTTATAATACATTACTCCAGAGCTTTGCAGTTATAATTGATCTTACTTTCCTTTAACTATAACCAATGTTATTTTCCTTTAACTATAAATTTCATTTTTCCTATAATGAAATTTATTGCCATTTATTTTCCCATTAATTAATATATATAATGCAAAAAAATAAATGGTATGACAATTTTATTAAAATTTTTGCCAGCAAAAGACTTAAGAATACTGTTCTGAGTCCAGTAAGGTAGCTCAGGGAACAGGGGCAAATGTCTTATGTAATCAGGGACCTATATTTTATCCTAGCACTGTAGGCCCTCACCCACACTGACCCTCACCTTTTAATACCACTCGGTAAGGTACTGGTTATGTCTAGAACCAGTGGCTAAGTTGCAGTGCATCACTGGGCCCTTGGATGTGAGCATGGAACTATCTACTTTGTTTGGCTAAGAATTAAGAGATGTGGCTACAAGTCACCCTAAGAATTACTTCAGAACACCACAAGCAAAGATTATTATTTTGATTAATACAATTATGCTTTCAAAAACAAACAGCAATACAAGCTCTTTCATACTCTAATTACTTTGCCAAAATCAATTGAATATGTAGATTTTTCTTTTTTCAAACTGCCTAGGAATTCATCTTAAAACAATGCCTCAATCTAGTTGCTGTCAACTACTGGCATTTTAAATCATAACAGTTGCTCATCAATTATATGATAAAACAAATTTATTTTCACAAGGAAAGTATTTTTATGAAATAATCATTATTAAATATTTAAAAAAATCTATCCATGGAGATTATATGTTTGCATCAGCATTAAGGCTGGAATTTATATCATTTATCCAGAACAGCTTTTAATGGTGTTCATAATTTAATAATGTGAGAAAAAGTTATTTTTTCAGTCTAAAAGTTAATTCATATTCTGTTGAAAGATCTAAATTAATAGAAGTTTGATTGAAATATACTATTTAAAGGGTCAATGCAATATGGATATCTTTAACTTTTATAAGACACTTATAAAATGTACATTAGAAAACAATCCTTGAAATAGGCAAACAAATTCGCTATAAATACCCAAGCCAAAAAAAAAATACTTCTAGTAATGATGCAAATAAAAATTTGAAACTGTGTTAAATCTCCTGAAAAAGAGTCATATAAGTATGTGATAGCTAATTAGTGAGGCTAAGAAATAATTTCCATGTAGATAAATCCCAATCTGATACTAGAAGCAGGAGAATAAATTAACAAGGCATGATTATTTCTAACAAGTGAAATTGGAGATGTAATAGATACCAAGGAAGGAAGAGTGTAATAAGTACAAAGATAGAAATAATAGAAATATGAAGATATGGTCAAAGAGGAGCTTAGACATAGGAGACAACTAAATCTTTAAACACTTGATATGAATTAACTTTGAAGAGTGAATAGAGAGCAATAGACAGATTTTATTAATTTTACACATGAAAATATCTTGGCTGAGAGAGAACACAGTCTGGTGGAATGACGTGGAGAAAGGGCCTCCCTTGTATGAAGTCAAACCCTGTTCAGTCCCTTAATCTGCATATCATATTCCAGGTATTGCCAAGAGTCATCCATGTGCCCAGTGCCAGGCATAAGCCCTGAGCACCTGCAGGTGTAGCCCAATATCCCCACCCCTAATCCAGACAAATAAAATTGTCTGTGGTTGCACATTTATAAAGAGTTGGGATTCACTGTGCATGAGTGTTGGAGGACAGGTTTAGTTAGTTTGGGAGTTTTGTTGTTTTGCCCACTCCCAGCTTAATCTATTTAAACCAAGGTTCATTCTAATGAGACCTCTCTTCTATGTAAACACTGCTAGAGGATGTGGCAGTTACAGAAGTCACCTTGATTGAATAACTTCTGACTTATACATCTACTAAGACTTCTATGTTTTCTAGATTGGGCACAGCTCCTCTTTATACCCACTGCACCCAGCAAGGGACAGTTAGAATTTACCAGGAGATTACAATCCTGGCTACGTTGAGACTCTAGGAAGACTATAGGAAGGATCATACTAGTTTGCTCTAAGCAGGCAAGTGTGACCCTTTCATTACATGAGAACAAGATACTCAGAATCACCCTGGTTCAGATAATAATAAGAAGGACCTTGTGGGTACCATCTAGATTACATGAAGCTCATGAAGTTAGGATGTATTACTTTATACCAGCCCCCCTCTCTCTTTCTCCAGTGTTTTACATAAGAGATAATCTTGGGATTAGTCCTTGGTGTAACCTTTGTTTATACCTGCAATAGGGTGTGGCACTGCTCTTCTACACTCTGTTTAGAGTTCTTTGTAGACATGACCCTCCCGGTTGGATTACTGTGGTGTATATAAGGGGCTGACTTGAGGCCCCTTCATTTTTAGCCTTTGAGTTTTAGGCTTTTGGTTCCTCAGCTTTCAGCTTTTGGCTCCTCGGCCTTTAGCTTTTGGCTTTTGGCTTTTTGGACTTTTGCTCCTTCTTTTGGGTAGGACTCAGCTCAGGTGAGATCCTTTCTCTTTGGTGGGAGTCTTAGGCTTTTTGTATGGTTTAAGTTTGGACCAGAGCTAGAGTTTATTCACTATATTGGAATGCTGTGGAAGAGCTTTTGTACTATTAAAAGCCTTTTTTGGAACTGCACCAGACTCGTGAGTTTTCATCTGTTCTCCCAGAGACCTCAGATGTAGAAGAGAACCTCTATCCTGACACTGTCAGGGACTGCAGCGGCATTCCCCGACATATGAGAAAAAATCATTAGGCATGATTATATTTGGAAAAAAAAAAGGATTGTGGTGGACAACAACATCTCTATATAGAGAAGCCAATAACTAGATTCCCAAATATTAAGAAAAATTCACATGAAAATAAGGAAACAAGGACACTTTTTCAGTTATGGTTTGTGTTGAGGGTTTCCTGGAGTTTGAGAATGTTAACTGAATGAAGTTCCTGATATTAACCTTGAAAACAGAATTCCTGACAACAAAGAAAATAAAAACTTTTTTTTTTTTGTTTATTTTTGTCTTAGTTTTTGTGTGACACTTGGAGGTGCTCAAGACTTATTCCCGGTTCTACATTCAAGGATCAGTTTTTGCAGACTGTATAGGATCCTGGGATAACACCCAGCTCTACCATATGCAAGACAAGAGCCCTACCCTCTATACTATTTCTAATGACCCTAAAATGGATGTTTAAAAAGTTAAGATATGAATTTGAAAAGAGATTGATGACCTACTGTATCACTCAGGTACTAGGCTTTCATTTTTTTTTTTTCTGATGATCCATCCCAGCAGAGCCTCACAAGAAGACAGAGGAATCCCCACACCATGAGGGCTGCCATTATCAATATCTGGACTCCACAGCTAGCTCGTCAGAGCTTCACCCAGAAGTTGAGCTGATCACAGCCCTTGCTGTCAGAGTTCCACCCCACAGCCATCTATTTCAAGCCCAGAATAGATCTAGGATCGGACACAGATACACGGGACAGAGCTACTACTAGGTCTCCCTGTGCTCCCTGATCATGAGGCATCCGGGAGGGAAAGTGAGTTCTAGCCTTGCAAGTCATCCCTATAGAGCCTCACAAGAAGCCAGAGGAACCCCCACACCATGAGGACCGCCATCTTCAACATCCAAACTCCACAGCTCATCAGAGCTCCACCCAAGAGAAAAGCTGATTTCTCTCTGTTGTTTCATCAGTAAATGCACAAACTGGGAGCCTACTACTGAGAGTATACCACCCACACGGAAGAACCTGGCAAGCTACCCATGTCGTATTTGTTATGCCAAATACCAGTAACAACTATAGACCTCATTCCCATGACCTGAAGGAATGGTTTGAGGCTTTTCATTTTCCTGCAGTGAGCAGATGCCCTTGGGCTACACAAGCATGTGACAAGACATATAAAGATGTTACTGGTACCGCTTCGAGCAAATTGATGAACAATGGGAAGACAAGTGATACAAGTGACCCTGTCAAAGGGACTGTCATCTCTCCATATGACCTGGGGCCCCATAGCAGTATAGTATAGCCCTGTAGTAAAACAAACAAGAAAAAAAAGTCCTAAAAACATAGTCTCTTATTTTTGTTGGTAGTAAAGTAATGTAGTTATATAAACAAAGATTTGGCAATATATTATAAAACCTGTAAAATCTAGATATGGATGAAAACCTTAACATATGCATTAACATAAAATTGGTTCATTTATATACTGCTAATTTTTTTTTGCTCACTTAGTCAGACCCGAACACCTGAAGAATCTGCCCTCAGTACTCATCAATACACTAGCTCGACTCTTCACACGCTACCTGTCCGAATGCAAGGTGCTCTCCCAATGGAAAACCAGCAGGACAGTTCTACTGTTCTAGAAGGGAGACATTCACAACATTGGCAACTATCGCCCCATCTGCCTGTTGTCCGTAATCTACAAGCTGTTTACACGAGTCATCCTGAACAGGATTAGCAGATCACTAGAAGGACAACCATGCGAGCAAGCAGGCTTCCGGAAAGGATTCAGCACAATCGACCATATCCACACAGTAACCAAGCTCATCGAGGTTTGTAGGGAGTACAAGATGCCGCTCTCTCACGTTCATTGATTTACAGAAAGCCTTTGATTCTGTGGAGACTGAAGCAGTCATCGAAGCATTAGGCAAACAGGGTGTTCAAACCCAATACATCAAGATCCTTTGTGAGCTGTATTATGGATTCACCACTAGGATCTCACTATTCTACAAAGAAGTGATCATTAATGTGAAAAGAGGGGTTCGACAGGGTGATACCATTTCACCAAAACTCTTCAGTGCCACCCTCGAGAACATCATGCAACAATTAGAATGGGAAGGGAATGAGAGTGAAGATAGATGGTCGGCAACTACACCACCTCTGCTTCGCTGATGACATCGTTCTAATAACACCAAACATTAGCCAAGCAGCACAAATGATGGCTGACTTCGACCAAGAATGTGGAAAGATAGGTCTACAGCTGAATCTAAAGAAAACAATGTTTATGAAGAATGAATTAGTTCCAGAGGCCCCATTCACTCGCAATGGGACAAACATCTCTGCAGCAGTTATGTGTACCTAGGTCAAGAAGTCAACATGATGAACGACCTAAAACCTGAGCTGCGCAGGAGGAAGAGAGTGGCATGGAATGCCTTCAAAGGCATTGAAGAAACAGCTAAAAGAACAAAGAACTTCCGGCTCTGGCACATCTCTTTGACTCCACCGTTCTCCCTGCATTAACATAAGCCTCAGAGACCTGGGCCCTATGGAAGCAGGATGAGAATACTATTCGGGTCTCCCAGAGAGCGAATCAAAAAAGCTATGCTTGGAATATCATGCCTCACTCAAGTGAGAGAAGGAATCGGAGTTCTGACCTCCGTCGCTATTCCAGAATCAGGGACACTGTCTCGTTTGCCAAGGCATCCAAAATCAAATGGGCTGGACATGTAATGCGATTCGGAGACAACCGCTGGACTAGAGCCATTACCGACTGGATCCCACAGGATGTCAAAAGATCACGTGGCTGCCCACCTACAAGATGGTCAGACTTCCTTGTCAAGACCCTGAAGGAACGGTTTGAGGCTCTTCATATTCCTGAATCAACCAGATGCCATTGGGCTACATTGGCACGTGATAGGGTCCAATGGAAATGTTACTGGTGCCTGATCGAGCAAATCGATGAATAACGGGATTCAAGTGATCAAGTGATGAAGTGATTTATTTAATTTTTAGTTTGGGGGCCATACTTGGCAGTGCACAGGGATAATCCTGCCTTAGCTGGAACTGATTCTATACTCCTCTTATTTATTTTTAATAATAAACTGGATGATTTTAGTGAGAGCAATGTTGGACTATTGGATAATCCAATAATCAAAATTGGGTTATTGGTTCAATTTAATACCTATCATATATATATATATATATAACTGCAAAGAAAACTAAAACGAATTAAAAAATATGGTGTTCAATATCCACTTTGGGCAAGGTTCATAATGAAAATTTGCATGAAAACTTAGTTGTAGAGGATTTAAATAAAATTAAAATTATTGTCATTTTATGTAATACAAGGTGTGCTGATACTGCTGCTCACATGGAATAGAAGTCTAAAATTTGATTGCTTACCTTCTTATTTATTATTTCTGTGCTTTTGGGTGTGCTCATTGTACACCTGGCTCTGCACTCATGAATAACTCTTATCTGGCTAAGGTAGGCTGTTGGGTAAATAAAGTGCTGTGGATCAAAGCTAGGAAGGATTATGCAAGGAAAGGTCCTTACCCACTGTAATATCTACCTAGGAACATCCCAACTACCTCTTGTTTAATCTTTGAGCTTGGTTTAATAACATAATTTAAAAATATGTATTTGGTTTTGGGGGCTCATACCCTTTTGACTTTACTCAAGGCTCTGCACTCAGGAATCTTTTTTTTTTTTTTTTTTGACTCCTAATATCATTTTTATTTTATTTTATTTTTTTAATTTTTTTATTTTTAAAATTACAAAGATATACAATTAAAAAGTTCATATTTGGGTTTTGGTCAAACAGTGACAGTGTTCAGGGAACCTTAATTGGTTCCGGGAATGAAACATGGGTTGACTGCATGTGAGCAAATGCCTTACCTATTGTGCTATCTCTCTGGCCCAGAAAAGATATTTTAGGTTTGACAGTTCTTCATAGGAACTATTTTTTTGAAGTGTTTGCAAATTTTCTAATTGCTATTACAGCTATAATTATTTATTTTGGGTTGCTTAACTATAATAATTATAACATATTAAAGTGGAAATCTGTTCCTTTTTGCTTAGTTATTTGTGAACTAAGAATATCCATTGATCATTTTAAAGTGCTAATATCATAATAGCATTAAGTTTATGCATATTTTCATACAGAAATATGTTTCATACAGAAGCAAAATCCTGAGATTTGAAGATATTCAAATCATTTGACAAATACAGTTGGTCTGTGTCAAATTGAGTTTAAATCCTGACTCTAGCATTAAATTATTATATGACTACTATATCTTAGTTTCCTTTTCTGAATATGTCTGATAATTTTTAGAAAGTAAAAATGAGTTAAAACATAAAAACTAAAGTTAAGAACTCAATAAAACTTAAGTACTATAAAATTTGATACATTTCATTAAATAGCATAAGATCATAACTTTAATAAATAACCGTGGCACAATAGTAGTCAATTAAGCTGTGTAGTAAAATAAGTTAAAATTTTGATAAAGTATATTTTCACTAACATTCAAGGTTAATCATTTAGTATATAGGGTGATATTTTATAAAAATGTATGAGGGGTCACAGCGATAGCACAGAGGGTAGGGTGTTTGCATTGCATGAGGCCAATCCGGGTTCGATCCCCAGATTCCATTTGGTACCCAGAGCACTGCCAGAAGTAATTCCTGAGTAAAGAGCCAAGAGTAACCTCTGAGTGTCGCTGGGTGTAAACCTCTAAAATAAAATATAGATGGTTTAGTACCACAGAATGTTTATCTTCTACCTACTAAAGTATTTCTCTATTTGTATAGTTCTATGAAGAACATATTTCTTAATAAAGGTGGAAATATTTCCAGATGTTTGGATTCATAATCGCTGAAGTAAATAGTTATTAGGTTAATATCTTTCCTGTTATTTGCAAGGGAGAGTAGAAATATTTTCATAAACAGAGAATGAATTTAAATTTAAAATCAAAACTCAACATCTGTACCCGGTATAATTTTAAAGCTTCTTTTACCATCCTATTCTCTCTGAGTGTTACAAGTATAATAAACTGCATATGCAATGCTGCTCTCTAACAAGATAAGCATATGATGATACTACCATATTTCTTAAACTTGTATAAAACAAAATACAAAAGGGCAATAAACTTTGATAACCTACCTTTTCTCATGATGATATATTTTACTTTTTTACAGATATAACAGAAACAAAGTCATATTGATCATTATATACAGGGGTGACATGTTTTCTTTAAAGATAAATTTATAATTTAATTTTAATTTATAACACCATTTTCTTTCATGTTTTTACATGAGATTAGCTATCTAGATTTCCAGGCATCATTTGCTGAAGAGTGTCTCCTCAACTCCACTTTGGCATTTAGTTCACTTTTATAATTTATCTGTTCATACACCGCAGGGTTTATTCCAGGGTCCTAATTTTATTCCACTAATCTTAATGACCTCTTAATAGAATAACAAGTGTTTTAATACCATAACAATATATGGCTATATTGTTTAATAATTTTGATATCTAATTTTTCTAAAATACAAATGAAATGTAAGGAAGCAAGAGCATTCTTATGTATTTATTCTTTTTTTCAATATAATAATTTTATTATACCACTAACTTACTAACATGAACTCTTTAAATAACTTGAGCTGAAAATAAAGAATGCTGGGGAAAGGGTAGGGAAGAAAGATACTTTGTTGTTGTAGTTATTATTGTTTTTATCAGGAAAGGTGGAGAAAATATATTTAAGATATCAACTTTTTTATTAATTATATTTGATGTGTCAAAAGACACTGTTTTCCCTGATCAAATCATTGGATACTAAAATGAATGAAAACTTCCCATTCCATTTTCAGGGCCTCTTCTATCAGGTTCTGAAAATTCAATGGAAAATATCCATTTATTTTGGTGGCATATTTTGCTCCCCCTATAGTTCTACATTTGAAAATCACAATTAAGAAGTTGTCCCAAATTTAATATTGGCATATACTTTAAAGTGCTAAAATGTACCGCTACATATATTTTGGCAAAACAGTAGTTAATAAAAACAATTTATTTATTTCTTATTTTGTGTTATATCAACCTTGTAGTGACAATCTTTTCCATAGACATGTTTTTGTATCTTAATATATGTTGGGTCTTTATTAACTGCTATAGGGATTTCTAAATAAAGGATATCTGTCATATTATTGTAATATATATTAGTTGTTCTCTAAAGAGATGATAAAATTTTATTCAAACGAATTGCTTTATCCACTACTAAAACAGTCTTTTAAAAATCTTAATGTGAATATATTTTATTATCACTTAAATGTGTACATATTTTGTTTTTTATTAAATTTATAGAGATGAATGGGTGAAACAAACCTTTTCATGTCGGACTCAGGAAACTTAATCAGATTTTTCCAAATATATATAGCAAAAGTATGATAAACTTTGTGAGTTTTAGTGTGAGAGGCCACACAGTCATGCACAAACACGCACACATACACACATATTGCCCTGTTTGCATAGAACATTCAAACTCTTTACAAAAGTCTTATAAGAAATGTGCAGGCCCTGCACTCTTTCATATCTGGCCGTGCATTCATTTACTAGTTCATTCATTTATAACAGCTGCTACTTTATAAAAATAATAAGACATTGTTTCTGTCTTTATTGAGAATCCATTTTGACAGGGGCAACAAGAGACATACTTTCAGAGGAACAATTGTCATAAAAGAATAAAGCATGAATCTATTTTTAGGAGTATGACAGTGAGTATAATGCCTTTGGCCTATGCAGTGAAGTGTGCAATAATGATTGGCAGCACAAATGCAAATTTTTGAATATGCTTCACAAAAAATACATAACTTTCAGAGTATATCTCTAAGACTCAGCATTTTCAAAGAGTAATACTTATGTATATTTTAATGACCTGTTAAAATCATAAATGCATACTAAATGCATACTTTTATGACTTTAATTATAGGATAAGTTTTATACTATTATAAAATGCCAAATATATCTAGGGAAGAAATTTTAATAATGGTGTGATGGTCTTCAGACAGTATACAAAATGGCTATCAATGAATTTTATGCAAATTGTGTTGCCTGATTACTTGCATACTTGCAGCAACATGATACAAAAAATGAAATTATTAACTTTGCTGAGCTTTAGATCTGGTCTTGGTCTAAAAAAATGTGTATTAACTTCCATAGACTTTAGTTAATCTTTAGGGAGATGAGGGAATTTCATGAGATTACTCATTATTCAATCTTGTGTTAGTACTTTTGATAATGATAATGGAAACATAAAGGTGTGTTTAGTTTTATTTCAGGCTACAAATTCACACAGAAATAAATGTGTAATATAATAGGAATATTGGCATTTCCAGTCAGGAAAAAAAGAAAAGAACTCCCGGTCTTCCATCCTTATATGCTTCTGTGATAAGTTTTAAAAAAAAACTATTTTTTTTTTTTGGAAGAACAGATTTCTGTTTTTTTTCTTTTTTTTAAATTTTTTTGTAATATAAAAACATGTTAATTTTCAGTGATGAATATAATATAAACACATGTTAATTTTTCAGTGATGAATATAATATAAACACATGTTAATTTTCAGTGATGAATGTAATACAAAAACATGATAATTAATTTTTAGTAATGCGCACTTAAACTTCTGTAATATCACAGTGCAGTGTTAACTTCACCTTTTTCTTCCCTTCCTTCTTTCCTTCCTTCCTTTGTTCGTTCCTTCCTTCCCTTTCTTTCATTCATTCGTTTGTTCCTTCCTTCCTTCCCTCTTTCTCTGTCTCTCTTTGTCTCTTTCTTTCTCTCTCTCTTTCTCTCTCTCTCTCTCTTTCTTTCTTTCTTTCTTTCTTTCTTTCTTTCTTTCTTTCTTTCTTTCTTTCTTTCTTTCTTTCTTTCTTTCTTTCTTTCTTTCTTTCTTTCTTTCTTTCTTTCTTTCTTTTCTTTCTTTCTTTCTTTCTTTCTTTTTCTTTCTTTCTCTCTCTTCTTTTTAAAATGCTTAATAAGAAAACACATTAAAGTCTCTTATCAAGAAATCTTCTGTGAGAACTTCTGTGAGAACAGATTTCTTGATAAGAGACTTTAATGTGTTTTCTTATTAAGCATTTAAAAAAGATACTTAATTTCATTTATAAATTTTTACCAAAAATATCATAATCTTCTAGGCAATAAAAAAAGATGCGTGACTATAAGAAGGTGGTTTTTCAGAATGGCATCATTTGTATAGTAGTTAATGTAAATAAAGAATGAATGATTAGGTATTTTTGGTATGTTCAGATATGTATAATCTGCAATAAAAGGTGATATTTACAGGGAATTAAGTAGTTGTAGTCTGGAATAGGGTATGATAGGTAATATATGATTTATTGCAATATTTAAATATATTATTTCCCTGTCTTACTCAATTTACATTAAAATCTGTACAAATTTCCTATCTCATCATTTAGAATTTCTTATTTACCCTAATTAATAATGAATACCTTACTTCTAATAATCTTGGTTTTCATAACATTTTGCTACCTAAGAAGGCCCTAGGATTACAAAGGTAAAATTTGGTAGTTTTATGCTTTGCAATCTTTTTTTTTAATTTGATAAGCATGATATTTAATTTAAAATGTTAAATTTGTTTTATAAATTATGGTATGCCTAACATAGTTACATAAAAGTTTTAAAATTTATTTTAGTGAAATGAATTTTCACTAAACTTTAATGAAAACTTACCATACAGTTGGAAGGTTGTTTATGATTGGGTTTTAATCACATGCTGTTCCCACACCCATCACTCATCAGTGAATCTTTCCTTCCACCAATGAGCCCCTCTACCCTTCTGTCACACACAATTACCCCCTACACTACAGCCTGTATCTGTAGCAAACACTTTCTCTCTCTCTCACTTTCTCTCTCTCTCTCTCTCTCTCTCTCTCATTAGGCATTATGGTTTGCAATACCATTACTGAGAGGTTACCATGTTTTTCCCTTTACCTATTCTGCACACAGTTCTGATACAGTGGTCATTTATCATTGAGTTTATTATAAAGGTTTCTTCCCTAGACCAACTGCCTATTCCCTAAAAGGGTGAAGCAAGTTTCCAAGAGTGGACAAAACCTCCTGGCTATTGTTTCTACAGTCCTTGGATATTTGTTTCATATTACATTTTGATACATCCCGCAAATAATTCTGTATTCTTGTCTGTGCCTCTCTTTCAGATTTATTTCACTCAGCATGTTTCTCTCCGTGTCCATTCATTTATAAACAAATTTCATGACTTGATCTTTCCTAGTATCTGTGTAGTACTCCATTTTGTAGATGCACCACAGTTTCTTCAACCAGTCTTCTGTTCTAGGGCAATTGGGTTGTTTCCAGATACTGGGTATTGTGAATAATGATGCAATAAACATAGAAGTTCAGATGGTGTTTCTGATGTGTGTTTTTGAAGTACTAGAATATATTTAGGAGCATTAAAATAGTTCTACAATAGATTACATTGCATATATAACATACTATATCTTGTAGAGCCTAGCAAGCTATCCATGTTGTATTCAATATGAAAAGAACCTTAACAATGATGGACCTCATTTCCATGACCTGAACAAATGGTTTGAGGCTCATAATGTCTCTGTAGTGAGCAGATGCCCTAGGGCTACACTAGCATGCGACAGGGACTTAAGCAAATCGATAAACAATGGGAAGACAAGTGATACAAGTGATATTTGTATTGCTTATTCTCGTCTTTTTATTACTATTAGCATTTGGTACATTAATTTACAATAACTGCTAATAGAAAATATATGTTAGAAAAACTTGTTGAATAAATGATAGAAAAATGTGCATTTAAATCACTGTAGAAATTTCTCTATGCTCCTTGAAATATATGGCTCTAGTTTTATCAGGATCTTGTTTTAAGAGCACATGCTATAAAGTTTGTGGGGTTTTCCATTTAGGGAAACACCTGGCATTGCTAAGGGACAACTACTGGTTTTACGATTCAGGGTTAGTTCTGTTAGTGCTTGGGAGATAGCTAGATTCTGGGTATTTAATGCGGTCTAGTGCTTACAAAGCAAGTGCCTTTTTCTCTAATCTCTCTATTCCCTTATATTTACATATATTCATTGTGCATTCATTATGAAGAAAATATAATGTTACTTAATGCTTTTTGGAACATGGTTTTACAAAAGAAACATAGTCAAATGATTCCTTGCAATTCTAAACCTTAAGAGAAAATTCTCACAAATAAGAGTTTGCGTGAAAAAAAAATGTTTTCAATTGCAGGTGCTAAAAATAGACCTTTAAATAATCTTGTGAAGTGGAAAATATGCATTTACTAATGTCATAGTTGTGAAAAACACAAGCAATAGTTTTCAGTAGGTAATTATGTTCTCACACAGTCTCTAAGACAGGCAAGCACCAATTTTCATGTGCAATCATTTATCTGAATGTACAATACTTAGTCATGTGTAAGTATTCAGTAGGGGGTATTTTCTGTTCTCTAATTCATTTTATTTCTCATGCAAGTGTATGTGCATTTTGTGTAGTCAATAGGAAATACTATGTGTATTTTCTGTCTGTTTTCTGTGTAATTAAAAGGAAAATAACAAGTAACAAGAACAAAGCTAAAACAGCAAGCGACAAAAATGAATTATTTGGAAAACCATCCCTTTTGATCAATTTTTTAGTGTTTCTTATCACTAATATTTTCTTTTCCCCTAAATTTTATTGTCTTTTATTTATTTGTTCATTTATTTTGTAATTACCATGAGATACACCATTACAAAACTGTTCATGACTGAGTTTCAGTCATACAGTGTTCCAACATTCATCCCTCAACCAGTGTACATTTCCCCAAAACTGTTGTGCTCCATTTTCCTCCCACACCTCCCCAATCTGCCTATATGGCAGGAACTTTTCATCTATCCCTCTCTCTGTCTCTTTCTCTGTCTTTCTCTGTCTCTTTCTCTCTTCTCTCTCTCTCCCTCCCTCTCTCTCTTATTTTGCTCATTGTGGTTTGTAATATAGACACTGAAAGATTGCCCTTTGATCAATTTTTATTTATTAGTTGACTTTCTTTTCCATTAACTGATGTGATTTTAAAAGTTAAAATTCCACAGGGGCCGGAGTGATAGTCCAGCGGGTAGGGCGTTTGCCTTGCACGCAGCCGACCTGGGTTTGATCCCCAGCATCCCATATGGTCCCTAAGCACCACCAGGAGTAGTTCCTGAGCACATAGCCAGGATTTACCCCTGAGCATCACTGGGTGGACCCAAATAGCAAAATAATAATAATAATAATAATAACAAAAGTTAAAATTCCACAAACTTAAAATTTATCGTTCAGTTTTGATTCAATAAATTAGTCATTAAAAAAAAAAAGAAAACTGTCTTAAATGTAGAAACCAAGAGAGAGTATCACTGTATCACTGTATCACTGTCTTCCCGTTCATCCTCGATTTGCTTGAGCGGGCACCAGTAACATCTCCTTATGTCCTGTCTCATGCCAGTAGAGCCCAAGGGCATCTGCTCTCTCCAGGAACATAAAGAGGCTCAAAACATTCCATCAGGTCATGGGAATGAGGTTTATAATTGTTACTGGTATTTGGCATATCAAATTCGACACGGATAGCTTGCCAGGCTCTGCCATGCAGGCGGGTGAATAGGCTAGAAATAAGATATTACAAACTAATTAACTGGCTGTGTACTGCGCGGGTACTGTTGTGATGATCAGAAGAAGAAAGAACATTTTAACCCATACACCATCCCCATGGTACCACACTCCCATATTTTACAAAAAAATCTCTTGATCCCCACAGCTTTTCTTAGCCTTTCATGCCCTGGACACACATAAAGGGTATCACTGTATCACTGTCTTCCCATTCATCATTGATTTGCTCGAGCGGGCACCAGTAACATCTTCATATGTACTGTCTCATGCTAGTAGAGCCCAAAGGCATCTGCTCTCTCCAGGAACATTAAGAGCCTCAAACCATTCCATCAGGTCATGGGGATGCGGTCTATAATTGTTACTGGTATTTGGCATATCAAATATGACACGGGAGGCTTGCCAGGCTCTGCCATGCGGGTGGCATCATCATCATCATCATCATCATCACCATCACCATCATCATCATCATCATCATCATCATCATCATCATCATAATAGTAGTAGTAGTCTTTTTATATACCCTTGAGTCCGGTGATGCAATCACAATTTGACTGGGGTTCCTGTCTGGCTCCTGGACACCCTTGGATGTTCAGGGTCAGGGTGGGGAACTCTTACATCGTTCATCCAGTCTCTAGATTGTAGGTTTGTCGGATTACATTGTAGGGTTGATGAGACTGGGGGTTGGATTGCGCATAACTCCAACAGATGACACAGGAGCAACCAAGTTCAACTGAAGGTTACTGCGGGTGTTGACATCTCACTCGGGTGGTCGATATCTGGGGATAAAGCAAAAAAACTTGTCCTCAGAGTTGCCATTGGCACCCTGGGCAGCAGTATTAATGGACACCTCAGGGTTAGTTTACATATTTTATTGATCTGGCTGGAGTCAAATGGGTTGAGGTTTGTAACTGGAAGGAAACAGCCAAATCCACGACCCATGGTAATGAGTCCATCAGGACCTCTCCACATTCCTGTGACTGTATCCTTCCATCAGACCTTAATGTTTGGTTTAGTTTCTTGTTGCCAATGGCAATGAAAGGGGTAAAGAGTCTTTTTTTGAAAAAGTTAAAATATTTAAGGTGAATAATGCCAGACCTAACTGCTGGTGTGTGGGCTAACTCCCTTTTTGTTTTTTTAAGCTGGTTTTTAGACAAACAATGAACCTTGAGAAGGGGGAGCTAAGGGGGAACCTGAAGCTTTTTCCTGGAGGGAAAACTGCCAATCAATAACAGACCCTCCCCACCCAGTTACTTCAAATCACATTTTTTTCTTTTTTTTTTTCTTTTTGGGTCACACCCGGCAATGCTCAGGGGTTCCTTCTGGCTCTGCACTCAGGAATTACTCCTGGAGGTGCTCGGGGACCATATGGGATGCCAAGGATGGAACCCGGGCCGGAAGTACTCAAGAGAGAGTACTGGAGTTAAAAAACTTACCATGCAAACAACGGGTGTGGATGGAATTCAGGGCCAACGTTAGGACAGCCGGCTACCAGGGATGCAAAGAGCTCCACCCAGCAGAAGAGCTAATCACAGCCCCGATCATCACAGACCCACCCTACAGCAGTCTTTTTCAAGCCCAGTGCAGGTATGCCTGATCCAGAGACTCACATACACTGGGCAGAGCTGCTGCTGGCCTCTCCCTGTGCCCAGCTGATTATGAGGTGCTGGGAGGGAAGGTGGTTCCTAGCTTTGGCCCGCCACACCAGCAGAGTCTCGCAAGAAACTAGAGGAACCCCCACACTATAAGGGTAGCCATTTTCCACATCGGACTCCCCTATGTTCAGAGCTCCACCCAGAGAAGCGCTGATCATAGCCCACTTTGTGTGGCCGCAAAGCGGTTTATCAATAAGGGCTCGAGATTAGAGGTGACTACAGAGTAACCCACCCACGGCAGAGCCTGGCAAGTTACCTATGTTGTATTTGCTATGCCAAATAGCAGTAACAATTATAGACCTCATTCCCATGAAATGATGGAATGGTTTGAGGCTCTTTATGTTTCTGGAGATAGTAGATGCCCTTGGGCTACACTAGCATGTGGCAGGACATATGGAGATGTTATTGGTGCCTGCTCGAGCAAATCAATGATCAACAGGAAGACAAGTGAAGTGATACAAGTGATACAAGCAACACCAGTTTACACCCCTAGAGTATGTTAAGGAAGAGTTAAAAGTCCACTCCGCCTGAGCCCATTTCACAGTTGACCCTCCACCCATCTCCACTGCCTGGATCGAAAGAGGGGCAGCAAGTTACTGGAAAAATAGCTCAAATAGGTTTTCCAGCCCATTTCACAACATCTACAGAAACCAATAACCAGGAGTAGAAGAATGCAGAGGGGGAGACAATGGGTAGATTCTGGAATAAACTAATCTGCAAAGTTTCAATTTTGCAAGATAAGTTCTGTTTTTCCGTAAATCTACCAAGGGTGAATTTAGCGTAGGCTGTGATGCAATATACACACATATTATATATATATATATACATATATATATATATATATACATTCAAGTGCTTGACCTTTATTCAGGTTCTTGCTCTGCCTGCGTGCCCAAAGCTTGACCCCAGCTAGCTGACTTAATAAACTCCTCTTGGCTTGCATTTTGCATTTCTGGTTGGATTCTTTGTGGTTCCTACGACTAACCACTCTGGACACTAATGAGTATATCTGATTCCTCATATATATATGTATATATATGTATATATACACACATATATATACATATATATACATACATATGTATATATATATGAATCATTATATGCAATAATAGGCTATTCCACATCTCTCTTAAGGAAGTCATCCTAAGGAAGTCATCATCCTTAGTGAATAGAATAGTTTTTTAATAAAGTTATCTCTAAGTATTTCTCTGTGTATTTGTATCCTGTTCCTGTTGCAATTTTCCTATATAAAATGTTTTCATAAATGCCTATTTGTGTATGATTAAACACAAATAATTAAAGGATATTAGTACTTTTATACAGTCTTGCTATGAAGAATGGAGGCAATATTTGTTAAAATATAGAGCTCTTGTATTTAGAAGACAGTTAATGCAATTACTATCATTAGTTGCTATTTTAAATTGTACATGATAATTTCCTTTTCATAGTTAAGGTTCAATTAATAATCTAGGGCCTATTATTTTTAAAAAGTTTGCGGCGATCTCTATATAAACAAATTGAATGTTTGTATTTAATTCCAGTTCTTTCAAAATCATGTTCAAATGATGACAATATAAAATATGTCAGACAAGAGGTTCCCTCTTTTATAAACATTAATTTTATGGTATATTAGGAGAGAGTAAAGCCTTTTTTTGAGAGTGAAGCTTAATGTTAGTGTTTGTTCTCTTTTAACTAGAAACACTACAGAAGTTAAGGTGTTTTTAAATTGTATATAAAAATCCACCAAAAGACATACATTACAGATAGAAAAGTAAAAAACAAGAATATATTGATTTGGTGACTACAGTTCAGCAATAAATTTTCTAAGGGTCAATATGTTGGCCATTTAGGAAATTCCTAGGTCCCCACAAATAAAAGAAAAAAAACAAACGGTAGTGAATACCACCGTTTGGAGATACTTTTTTGCTCTTAGAATCCATGCAGAGTTTTTTGGATACAATGAATTAATATCTTTCAGAAAAGAATAAGAAAAGCATCACATATTGATTTCAGATGAACTTGAATATAAGTGCTTTAGAATATTATAGCCAGTTAAGATAATATTGCAGATAGCAAAAGGATATAGATTTTGGTCCTAAGCACTTTTATTTTTTTATTTTGGGACCATAACCAACAATGCTCTGGACTTATCTTATTAAGTCTCCTTCACAGACTCTTTGCTAAAGGATCACTCCTGGAGGTGCTTGTACCACATAAGGACCAAGAATTGAACACAGTTCAGCAGCATGTAAGGCAAGTACCCGTTTGCTGTACTATTCGTCCAGGCCTTCAGGGTTTTTTATTTGTAGACTTATGCATTTTCTACAACAAAATATCTGCACCAGGTAATTTGATGACAATAGCGATCAGTCTCCCAGTCACATAGTTCTGGACTTACCTAGTTCATACAAACATTCAAGTTTCTTGTTTTGAAATCACTAGAATAGACTCCATCTTCAAATAATGAGACTTAGAGAAAAAGAGACTCATAAAACCCAAATCGGTCCTATTTCCTCCATCTAAACTAATGAATCATTTGGGACTACCAATAATAAGGAACCATGGTTTTAATTATTTTTCAACTTGGTGTTAATTGTAATAATTAAATACATCCATCTTTAATTTTTCTAACCTGATATTCATGACAAGGAATTTGGGAAGGCATTCTTTGTCAAAAGTGAGGCTTAATAAAGAAATTCTGAAGTCAGAGATCAACAAGATGAGAATGTGCTTTACCTGCAGCAGAACAGGGTTTAATTCCCAGCACCATATGGTCCTCAAGCACAGACAAGAGGGACACATAGGAGAGAGGTGATAGTAAGTCATTTGAACCACAGCTATGGTCCCCAAAACAGGGAAAAATTGTATTGATGCAACTTTCCCAAGAGCTAGACTATCTTGTAGTAGTGACTTTTGCTGTTTTGTAGTGGAAATTTGGGTATTTTACCTTTAGAAAAACTTCTAATACTGATCGTCAGTGGGAAGGACTTTTCTGAAGAACAAGTAAAACAGCCTACATCCATAAGCTAAAAGTAACTTTATCAGTTAAATACATAACTACATAATGAATACACCACTTTGAATGAAAAATAAATCATATTGACCTTGAAATCTACTTTATTTGTAAACAGGCATTTAATTAACAGTGAGTTCTTCCCATCCAGTAATATATTAGATGTAATTATTTTCTTGATTTCTGTTTTAGCAGAAATTTGTATTTTTTACAGAATTAACTCACATTACATCTTATGTTTTAAAATGTGTTTATATTATTGTGTTTTATGTTAATAGAATTTTTATGTTTATTTCTTTGTAAGCAATTTTAATCTATTATATAGAGTTATTATGAATTTTTAACTCTAAAGCATTTTTCTTTCCTCTAGAAATTTTAGTAACTTATCTTTGAAAATTCATATACATCATCATATAAGCATTTGTATATATATCGTCATGCCTCCCGAACCCACCATGCCTCGGGAGGCATGGTGGGTTCTAGCCTTGGCCCACCACCCCCGGCAGAACCTCACAACAAGCCAGACGACCCCCCCACACACTCCATGGGCGCCGCCATTTTCCACATCCGTCCTTCCCTCTCTTCAGGAACTCCACCCAGCCGACCAGCCCATCACAGCCCGGCTCGCGCGGCTGCAAGCGGCCACAGCGGTTCATCAACAAATGCTTTATTTGGAGGTGTTTAAAGAATATGCCTCCCGCATGGCAAGCCTAGCAAGCTGCTCGTGTTGTATTTGACATGCCAAATGCCAGTAACAATTATATTAGGTCATTCCCATGACCTAATATAATGGTTTGAGGCTCTTTATGTTCCTGCAGCAAGCCCGATGCCCTTTGCTCTACTGGCATGAGACAGGACATATGGAGATATTACTGGTGCCAGCGCTAGCAAATAGATGATTAACGGGAAGATCGTGATCGTGATATATCGTCATAATATATATATATATATATCGTCATAAAAAGTTAAACATATTAGGTAATATGTTTAACTTGTAATAATTGTCTTTACTTGGAGCTTGGAGGACCATATGGTGCTGGGTATTAAACCCTGTTCTGCTGCAGGTAAAGCATATTTTCATCTTGTTGATCTCTGACTTCTGAATTTCTTTATGAAGCCTCACTTTTTGACTAAGAATGCCTTCCCAAATTCCTTGTCATGAATATCAGATTAGAAAAATTAAAGATGGATGTATTTAATTATTAAAATTAGCACCAAGTTAAAAATAATTAAAACCATGGTTTTAGGTATTAATTAATTAAAATTAATTAATTTAATTAATAATTAAGACCATGGTTTTAGTTATAGGAAAATTCATATACATCATCATACAAGCGTTTTTAATATATATATAATCATCATAAAAGTTAAACATATTAGGAACAATTACACTTTAATCATCCTTGCTGATGAAGAAACAGGGACAACTGAGTTGTTTGGCACCTTCTGATGGCAAGGATAGAAACAACATAGAGTGACATATTATCTAGGAACTAGTAATGTCATGAACAACAGGCAAAGATCAGGCTGAATTTAGTCTCAAACTACAGGTAGTCTTGATAGTACATCTCCGTAATATGATGCAAATTTGTGTAGTTTAGAAACATTGCTGGACTTCAATTCTGTGTACTAAATAGGGCCTTCTTTACAAGGACTGCTGGGATTCTTGTTCAGGTAGTTAGGCCCTAATTTCCTCACTACTAATTGAAATGCTTGTTTGTATTAAGGTAAGCTAGACTTCCCCAAATGAAATCAATCTTTTTATTACATATAATTAGCTTGAATCAAAAAGCGAATGCTTAAATTTAATAGTAGGGGTGAGCATTCTTGATATATGAAACTTGTATTTCACACACCTATATTTATCTAGACATTTAAATATTTCTTAGGATGTAAAAATTAAGGCAGATACTTTCACAAGGACTAACACATAGCTAAATTATTTACTGTAAAGTGTGTATTTCTCTCTTTCAAAGTTGAAAGAATCAATATGTATTGATGAAGATAGCAAAATCCACATCTCCACCATATTTTTTGTGAAGGGATTTCAGACTGTATACTGAGTTAAACTTACCTCTTATGTTTGTAGATCCTTGTGTTATTTTCATAAAATATTTGAAGTTAATCAATTAGAAACAAAACACCAATGTAAATGTGCTTTAAAATTTATTTGGACATCTTTTTAGGATTCAGAGAAACTAGCATTTTAAATATTCCATTGAGTTACTCTTTCCAAAGTATAATAATATTTTATCTGCCATTTCAGCAGTTTCCAGCTCTTTGACATATGTAAACAGTTTATAGGAGATTTTAAAGGTAATAAAACTGTTAATATTACTATCAGAAAAACCTTTCATTCTCTTTTATATTCTGATGAATAATATGACTCCTGATTTTCTTAATGCTACACATTAAAACATAATAAAAAGTAGTACATGCTAAAATTAAAGCTTTTTTTTCCTAAAGTGATTTCTGTTTATAATTTGGATTTTCCTGTGTTAAAGTTTAGAATGTGAACATAATCCTTTCCTTATCAGCTTTTCTACAGCCTTATTACTTCTTTCAATATAGCACATATCAATAAAATGTTTGTATATGTCTTCAGTGTACTATGTTTACTCTAACTTAGAACCCTGTCATTATTGTACTTGAGTCTCATTTTGTGTGTCTTTAGAAAATCACCTGCCCGTAAATTATGTTTTTAGTGATCTTAGCTAACTCATGTGACTGGGAAATAAACAAAAGAAGAAATGAGGATTAGTTAAAAGAGAAGAAAATTGGAGTTAGTTGAAAAAGATTGAAAGCAGATTTTTAATGTAAGATTTTTAATGTAAGAATTACACTAAATACAATGTGGAGTGTTGCAGAGGTGTGACTCAGTGGTAAAGCTTTGCATGCTTTGGGTAAAATTCCTGCCTTTGCATGGTCCTCTGAGTAGTGTGGTAAGTGACTCCTGAGCAACAAATTCCCACGCACAATATTCCTAAGTACTTATGGATGTGGTTAGCCCCCAACTTATAAGATATATTATTAGTTTCAACTTGTAGAGATAAAGTTTGGTTTGAAAATTTTATCTGCAGGTTTGTTTATACAGGTCATTATATACACTGTTGACAATATTATTCTTGAGGATTAAAACTATCTCCTTATTATGACATCTAGTGTTTTTGTACAAAGAAATGTGTAAGAGATAGTTAAATAGCTCTTTTAAGAGTCTCATCGTTTAATACTTCATCTTTTATACTTTTATTGGATAAGCAATTGTGTGCATATGTTTGCATATAAATAATTATGTATATATTATATTCTGAACCAAATTTAAATCTATATATGTAATTAAGTATACTCAAAATAGTAAATATCTCTTATATTTATATGTGCTAACAATGAATTGGAAGAGAAATAAATATAAAGAAGCAACTTCATTTATAGCTGTGGTGAAAACATCAAGTACCTAGCATTCAACTTAACAAAGGAAGTAAATTAACCAAAAGAAATTTTTAAGT
The DNA here is from genome assembly GCA_021461705.1 of Cryptotis parvus. Lineage (NCBI taxonomy): Eukaryota > Metazoa > Chordata > Mammalia > Eulipotyphla > Soricidae > Cryptotis > Cryptotis parvus. The sequence goes on from JAJIBD010028810.1 coordinate 34,060, forward strand.
CATTATTAAAGATAAAGCAAACAATTAAATGGTAAAAGAAACCATGTATATAAAATGAAATTTAACACTTTACAAATCATTATTCCACACAAAATATTATATAATTTTTTTTTTGGGGGGGAGCTTTTTAGGTCATACCCAGCAATGCTCTGGGGTTACACCTGGCTCTGCAATCAGGAGTTACTCTTGGTGCTTCTCAGAGAATCGTAAAGAGTGCTGGAGAAAGAACCCAGGTTAGACGTGTGCAAGGCAAAAACCCTACCTTCTGAATATCACTCCAGCCCCACATTATATAGATTTAATGCAGTGTCTGTCAAAATTTATAATGTCACTCTTCAATAACAAAGACTGAATGCTATCAAAATGTGCATAGATCCTTAAAACTCTATGAGTAGCCAAATCAATTTTGGGAACAAACAAGATAGGAGACGCCGTGACCTTAACATGTAGCTTTGACTATATTACAAAGCTACATTGATCCAAACAATGAGACACAGACAAAAATAGACTTTCAGATTTATCGGAATAGAATTGAAAGCACAGAAATAAACAATAAAATATGTCGACAGTTATTCTATAAAAAAATAGGACTTAAAGGGGTTATGTGAATCAAGAAAAGACTTAATAACTAGAGTTGGGAAAGCAGGTTAGCCACATAGTAAAAAACAAAATGAACCCTCTCCAAATTACACACAATTTAACTAAAGTAGGATTGAATACATCAACGCTAGACCCCAATTAATAAATTCATTTAGAAACATAGCATAAATTACCATAATATTGACAAGATATATATTTTTAGCACTGGCAATGTAGTACAGAGGTTAAAATGCTTTATTCACACAGTGTTGGTTCAATTTTCAGCATCCTATATTGTTCTCTGACCACCACCAGGAGTTATACCTGAGCAGAATGCCAGGGAATAAGTGCTAAGCACCACTGACTATGCCTACAAAACAACCCCAAAAAAGAAGTTGTTATCAACTTTTTAAAAAGTTTGAAAAGATTGTTTTCCTCTTCCTTAGCAAAAAGTGGGAAATAGCAAAAATAAGCAAGAGACCACATCAAATAAACAAACACTTATCTGCAGTGTGGAAAAAACAGAATGCTAAATAAAGATATACTAGTAATGGGATAAAAATCATATACCATCAATTTGACAAAGGAATAATATCCAATATATATATAAACAACTCACAAATCTACAAAAAAGCTAAATTACTCTGTCAAAAATAGGAAGAACAGTTGAACAGATATATTACCAAAGAAAATATGGTGACCAGCAGACACATTAAAAATTCATATATATATATACATATATATACATATATATATGTATATATCCACTGTATCACTGTCTTCCCGTTGTTCATCGATTTGTTCGAGCAGGCACCAAAAACATCTCTATACATCCTGTCACAGGCAAGTGTAGCCCAAGGGCATCTGCTTGCTTCAGGGACAGGGTGAGCCTCAAACCATTCTTCAGGTCATGGAATTGATGTCCATAATTGTTACTAGTTTTTGGCATATCAAATAAAACACGAGTAGCTTGCCAGGCTCTGCCATGTAGGTGGTATACTCTCAGTAGAAGGCTCTCATCTTAAGCATTTGCTGACGAAACTTAAAGAGGAAAGATCAGGTTTTCTTTTGGATGGAGCTCTGAGGAACTATAGAGTCTGGATGTTGAGAATGACTGACCTCATGATGTGTGGTTTACTCTGGAATCTTGCTCAGCTTACTAGAATGACGGGTATCAGTTAAAACCTGCCTAGAACTGTATGCAGTGTATAAATGTAAAAGATCCTGGGAAGGACCTTATCCTAAAATCAGTACTATCTAAGAATGCCGAGCGCCAACAGAGCTGTGGGTCTCGCATGGGTCTCTTTTCTGGGGTAGCTGGAATGGAGGTGGAGGAAAGGGCAGAGGAGCCCAAATCTCCGCTCCAATTCTGGCCAGCATGTCCCCTCCCCACATGTGAGAGAACACTTAGAGCAATGTTGGACTCAGCCAGGGGCTGGCCGAGCCCCTTACCTGGAGGTCAGCTCCATGGGTTGCTTCCATATATATATATTTGTATATATATACTACGTACATATATATACACATACATATAATTGAATGTGGGTGACTCTGAATATTTGTGACTAATAAAATAAAATTCAATCTCTTGCTACAACTTAGATTCAACTACATATAATCATGTTAAGCTACATAAGTTGGAGAAAGAAAAACAGTCACATTTTCATATCATATGTGACATACATACAACAAAAAGTAACAGAAAATGTGTAATTAAATGAAACCGATAGATTCTGATAATTAAACAGATTTTGCCAAAATTGAAGGGAAGGATAAGTCGGAGTAGAATTTAAATAAAGACAATGGTGGAGAGTTATTGACACTTTGTAATGTCAGATATATGTGTGTAAATATATGTTAGAGAGCTATTGACACTTTGTAGTGTGAGACATATGTGTGTAAATAGTGGTTGATATATGTAACCTAGTATTCCAAAAAACATAAAATCAATCATCAGCCACATTACATCAATATTAATAATTTTATATTTCTTTTTACTGTAGCAAATGCATTTACTATGATGTAAAATTGTTAATGATGACAGAGTTCACTAACAGTTTTCTAATAGGTAGTAACTATCAAAGTCCTAAAGAGCAAACAGTCAGGACTGAAGAGATAGTGCAGTGGGTAGAACACTTGCCTTGCATGCAGCCACGCTGGGTTCAATCCCAGCCACACCCTTCTCCTAAGTACTGCTAAGAGTCATGCCTGACTGTAGAGCCAGGGAGTAAATCCTGGGAATAGTCAGCTGTAACCCAAACACAAAAAAATAACAAACAAAAAACAGAGAAAAGAATTTAAAGCTGACATTACTTGCTGAACTAACACCTTACAATAGTATCCAGTTCCTTGAGAAACTTTGCTTTCCACTACATTTTATCATTATATCCATGGCATTGTTGTCATGAAAATTAAAAAAGTGATTTATTCATGTGCAGTATTTTGTGAATGATGGAACCATTTGCATTATTGTGACTGTAGTTTCTTTCTTCATTTCTTAATGTGCATAAAGACTCTTCAGATCTTTTATCCTGTTTGACATATTATAAAGATGACAGTTTCACACTTGAGGCCACAATGTAGCCTTGGCCTTTGGTCTAGAGTTGTCAGTTACATACGTTTACGGTACTCTCAATGACAGTCATTGTGAGCACAAGAAAATGCAGAAGTCAACATTAGTGAAGCAGTCAGAGAGGGCAATAATATTTTCTACTGCAAAACAGAGCAAACTATGTGTGGGAAAACTTTTTTTTAGAGGAATATCAAATTATGATTTTTATTATTGTCTGGTCATAGTATCATCATTAAAATGGCACTATTTTAATAATATTATTAAAATGATTATTCCCTATATTATAGGGAAAGAAAATTAAAGGAAGTTAATTTATGTAGAATTTTTTGCAATCCATTTTCAACCTTCAAAATATAAATTCTTCACTGAGATGGAAAGATAAAAAATTTATGATCTATTTTAACTTTATTGAAAGTTTAGGAAGTTCCTTACCCCAAAGAACAAAAGTAAAAATGGTCAAAAAGGAATTTTCTTAAATACTTTTAAGTGCTATACACTTAAAAAAAAAGTCTGGTTTATAAGGTATAACCCAATAAAAATATTTTGATAGAAGTATTCTTTTAGAAATGCATTTAAAATAGAATTAGGATGGCAATAACTTTCAGTTTCTTTAGTACGCAGAGGATCGCATTGGCAGCTAAGTGGTAAACCTAGGTTGAGCAAGCACCCATCCTGCTTTCCCTATGTCACCAGACCCCCCTTTCATTTTCTGATTTTCAAGGAAGTTGGGAGTTTCCACTTCATTATAACAACTACAACACTGAAATGACTCTAAAATCGGGTTACTTGGATTTCTTAAAAGGTAAAAACCAATGTTTTCAAACCTGGAGAAATAGATACAAATAAGAAGTAGTCTACAAATAAAAGATAAAATCAACCAAAACTCACTTAAGAATAACTCTATAGTCAAAACAGGTACATCCCTTTTAATTAATTGCATTTAAAAATAATAGCTTGTAAACAGATAACACAAGTCCTATAAGTTTCACTGAGGCCTAAAAATAATTTTTCTTCATAAATGTGGAGCAATTTTCTGCAATCTCTTTAAGGAGATCAAGGCAGAAATAATATTTTTAACCCATACTACAAGGGCATATAGCCTTTAATAAAAGCACAAAAAATTACAAGCATTATGTAAAGGTATACAATCAGTATAGTAGTATCAAATAAGAATAACTGATCCCTGGAGCAGAAAAGTTAGTAGAGTGTGTTAGTGTTCTTAGCTTGCAGGTGACTGACCCCAGATCCATCCCTGGATTCCAATATATTTCCCGGGTATGCCAAGAATAATTCTTGAGCACAGAGGCAGGAAAACCTATGAGCATTGCCCGGGTGTGACCCCAAAATAACAACAAAATAAATGATGAATAAAAATGTTGCACTGTGGCAGCCAGAGCTATAGTGCAGTCCATAGGGCTTTTGCCTTGCATGCAGTCAACCTTGCATTCCATAAGGTAATGCAAGACATCCCATGTGGTCCCACGAGCACCACCAAGAATAACTGCTCGGTGCTTAGCCAAGAGTCAACCCTGAGCATTGCCAGTTGTGACCACCTCCCCCCAAAAGAGGACAAAATGGTTGCACTTGTTAAATTACTTAAGTAGAGAGTACTTTATGTAGTACTTAAATTAGCAATTATTTTGTAAATGATTTTGGAATTCTCAGTCTGACTCAATTTATGTTGAATGCATGACAAGTTCTTGAAAGTTGTGTTTTAAATAGATAATTATGGATTCATTTTTCTATAATAGATTTTAAAAATTTACTTTTTTGTTTGGTAGCCACAAAATAAAAAATGATCAGGGTATAAGTGGTCGAGGGTCAATCACCATTGTATTTAATTTGGTCCTGGCTATCCTATCCGATTTTGGTACTGGGGAACAATGGTACTGGCAATTGAACGTCGACACCCATATACAAAAGTAAGTCTATTTGTTTGTTTCATATTAGTTTTATCCATATTCACCAAGTGCTCAACTGAAATGATAGTATTAAAAGTTATATGTATTGTACTTAATACTTGAGATCATGAGAAAATTCACAAAGGGTCTTTTAGAATTCTTAGGAATGACCTTTAATCATGAGTTCTCTCAAATAAGACATTGCAATCAAAGAGCTAAGTTCTTTGTTTTCTTTTGTAACTGCACTGAGAATTTGAAGATACCCACTGACTGCACTGTTAAATTCTTTTTGTTTATTACTTTAAATGTGTGTCTATCTTTATGTGTGAATATATGATGTACATATATATAGAGAAAGGCAAATAGATTATATGTGGATGTAAGTATATATACATAAATATGTGATTTTCCTTAGAATTGATAGATATTTCCCCTATAAATCTTTTTCCAGGAATATTAATAATTGTGAGAGGGCACCATCTTTCTTCTATGGAAATCTTTTCTGGTAGAAGCTGTAATGAGTTAAAGTACACTGTAGTTCTCTTCCACAATTCGTCCCACTATTCTGGAGAAAACAAAAGGTAACGTAAAAACCCAAATAATTTAATTTAGATCCAAGGCAGACTATTAATGCTTGTCTTATTATATAAGAATGTGTATTGTACAAGTCATAGATATGTATTGTTTGGTTACTGCTTGTTAATTCCACTTCTCTTAGGTATTCATAAAGTTCTGCTTCATTTGCACACAAACAAAAATATATAAGCTATGTCAGGAGTAGTCCCTAAATTGCTCAGGCACTTAGGCCAAAAATTATATATTTTCATGAAAGTATAAATGCATCTTTTTATATTCCATGCAGGATGAGTTCACTATTTGGATCTCCCAAAGAAGAATCGAAAGAGCTATATTTGAAATATCAAGCCTCACTCAAGTGAGAGAAGGAATCCGGAGTTCCGACCTCCATCGACAATCCAGAGTCAGGGACACTGTCTCGTTTACCAAGGCATCACAACAATCAGATAGGCTGGACATGTAATGTGACTTGGAGATGATCGCTGAACTAGAGCTGTTACTGACTGGATCCCACGGGATGTAAAAAATCACGTGGCTGCCCACCTACAAGATGGTTAGACTTCTTCCTCAAGACCCTAAATGAATGGTTTGAGGCTCTTCATATTCCTGGAGCAAGCAGATGCCATTGGACTACACTGCCACGTGATAGGGACAATTGGAAACGTTATTGGCGCCTGCTCAAACAGATCGACAACAGGGATGTCAAGTAAGCGATAAAGAAAGCATAGAAAAAATAACAATAAGTAGAGTGAGGAAAAATAATTATAATACAGTGTCAAAAAATAAGTACATAAAATGCTATATGTCAAGTTAGAAAACAATAAAAATCTAAATTCTTTGATATTTTCACAGGAAAAGGGAAGATTATATAACTTGTTACTCATTGGAAAAATACATTTCTGGGCCCAGAGAGAGCTCACACGGTTTGAGTGCATACTTGGCTTCAATGATGCTTATGTTTTTATCCTCGATCTCAGAACATTGCTTATTATAACGTGTTGACTCCCAACACCACTGAGCCCAAGCAGCACAACCTCATATTGCCAGACAAAAAGAGTCTGACCCATCAGCCAGATTAATCAGGTAAGTTTATCTCTCAGTATTCCCATATCCACTGAACACTGTTTGGGAGCTTCACTTCACAAAAACCAAACAAAAAAATACAAAAAATATAAAAGTAAAAGAAACTTTGAATTCCATTTAGGCCTGTAGCTGATAATGAAACTCTTTTGTAACCCTTTCCAAATTACTTAGAATAGAATCAGGAGCTGTTGAAAGGAAGAGTA
>JAJIBD010028811.1:0-36996 GCA_021461705.1 Cryptotis parvus
AGTAACAATAATGGACCTCATTCCCAACAAATGGAGACGTTACTGGCACCCGCTTGAGCAAACTGAAGAACAACAGGAAGGCAAGTGATAAGTGACAAGTGACAATTTTTTACCAAAAAAAGATGACACTTGACATCTATTATGGAGTGACATATACAGCAAACCATTTATAAAAATAAAAAAGAATGTGCCTTATAAAGAACGTTTAGTGAAAAAAAATCAAAATTCCTTATTTCAAGGTTCTCAGGATGAAGAAAGAATGAAAATTATTCCATGCAATGTTCAGTATGAAGCTACCGTTTCAAATAAAAATTTATAGTGGAAATATTATTCAATGTCAAAGTTATTTAAGAAAGTTTTTTGGAGATAATTTGCAATACTGCGGTGTGATATTCACCTTAAAACTTTGGTGGGGACAAAGAGATAGTACAGAAGTTAGGGCACTTGCCTTTCATGTGGATGACCCAGGTTTGCACATCAGCATTCCATTAAGTTCTCTGAGCAATGCCAGGAGTACCTCACTGCAGAATGAGAAATAATTCCTGACAACTGAAAGGTATGGACCAGCTATCAAACTCTGCCCAAAAAAAAACTATATTTGGAAAACTTGTGGAGAAAAAATCTAAACAATATTGTATTCCAATTCATTTTTTGTAATGGAATAAAAATACTTGAAAGTTAATATATGCTTATACTGTTTAAGAGACTGAATTTTAAGCAATGATTTTTCTAATAGATAAATAAAAATTTGAATTTGATAATACATAAAAATGAGATCAATTAAATACAAATTTTATATTTCTACAAAATAACAAATAAGAACACTAAGGAGATTCTATCTGTGCTAACAGAGCAGTTGATATTGTACTGCACCCATGTTATAAAAAAAAACTAAAAAATTGGGGCATATGTGAAAAGTTAAGACACTGTAAATCATACAACTTACAACTCCAGCAAATAAGACATGATTAAAATCCCATAATTACCCTGAATCCCTGACTGGAATTACTTTTGTGTAGGGTGAGCGTGCCACAAAAAGTACACAGTGACATGAGACAACAAACCATGATAAATGTTTTGGAGCTCCTTTTAGTCTTGTCTATTCACAATAGGCTACTTCTTGTTCACAGAAAAACAGTATATTTACAACTCTCTGATGATTTGTGATCACTTGAACCCTTGATCACTTGACATCCTGTTATTCATCGATTTGCTCAAGTGGGCATCGGTAACGTTTCGATTTGACCCTATCACATACCAGTGTAGCCCTGGGCATATGTTTGCTCCAGGAATACAAAGAGCCTCAAACCATTCGTTAAGGGTCTTAACGAAGAAGTTTAACCATCTTGTTGGTGGTAGGCCGTGTGATATTTTGACATCCCGTGGGATCCAGACGGTAATGGCTCTAGTCCCGCGGTCATTTCCAAATTGCATTATATGTCCAGTCCATCTGAATTTCGACAACTTGGCAAATAAGACAGTGTCCCTGACTCTAGATTATCAACGGAGGTTGGAAATCCGGATTCCTTCTCTTACTTGAGTGAGGTGTGGTATTCCAAGTACAGTTCTTTCGATTCCTCTTTGGGAGACCCTAATAGTGTTCCCATCCTGCTTTCACAGGGCCCAGGTCTCTGAGGCATATGTTAATGCAGGGAGAATGGTGGAATCAAAGAGATATGCCCAGAGCCGGAGGTTCTTTGTCCTTTTAGTTATGTCTTCAATTCTCTTGAAGGTGTTCCACACTGCTCTCTTCCTCCTGTGCAGCTCAGGTTTTAGGTCGTTCATCATGTTGAGTTCTCAACCTAGGTACACATAACTGCTGCATTCAGAGATGTTTGCTCCATTGAGAGTGAATGGAGCATCTGGGGACGAGTTCGCTTTTCATGAACATCGTTTTGTTGAGATTCAACTGTACACCTATCTTTGCACATTCATGGTTGTAGTAAACCAACACTTGTGCTGCTTGGCTAATGTTTAGTGTTTATAGAATGATGTCATCAGTGAAACGGAGGTGGTGTAGTTGCCAACTGTCTATCTTCCCTCCCATTCCTTCCCATTCTAATTGTTGCATGACGTTCTTGAGGGTGGCACTGAAGAGTTTCGGTGAGATCACCCTGCCGAACCCCTCTTCTGACATCAACCATCCAGATTAGTGATGATGAGCATTTTTTCATATGTCTTTTGGCCATTCAAATTTCTTCCTTGTCAAAGTTTCTGTTCCTTTCTTCTCTCCCCATTTTTTTTATGGGTTGGCTGTTTTCTTCTTGTAAAGTTCTACCAGTACCTGATATATCCTGGATATTAACTCCTTATCAAATGGGTATTGGGTGAATATTCTCTCCCACTCTGCGGACTGTTTTTGCATCTTGGTCACTATTTTTTTGAGGTGAAGTAGCTTATAAATTTCATGTAGCCCCATGTGTTTGTCTTTGCTTCCAATATTAGTAGTGTCTCATTTTTGAAGATGCCTTTAGCTACAATGTTGCGGAAGGTTTTTCCTTTAATTTATTTGGAGTGCCTTATGGATTCAGGTCTGATATTGAGGTCTTTAATCCATTTTGATCTGACTTTTGTGCATAGTGTTATACAGAGGTCCAAATTCATTTTTTACATGTTGTTGCCCAGTTTTCCCAGCACCACTTGTTGAATAGACTTTCCTTGCTCCATTTTGTATTTTTTGCTCCTTTATCAAAGATGAGATGATCATGTATTTGATGGTGGGTGTCAGGATGCTCAAATCTATTCCACAAGTCCACAGGTCTGCTTTTACTTCAGTACCATGCTGTTTTACTTAGTACTGCTTTATAGTACAGTTTGAATTTGGGAAAATTGATGTCTCCCATCTTCTTTCTCCCCAAGGATTGCTTTAACTATTTGTAGGGATTCAAAAGAGGAAGAATAATAAGTGCTGGTGAAGATACAGGGAAAAAGCACTCTCATCCTTTGTTGGTGGGAAGGTCTACTGGTACAGCCTTTTTGGAAAACATATAAACATTCCTCCAAAAAGTAGAAATTGAGCTCCCATTCGATGCAGAAATACCATTTCTGGAAATATACCCTGAGATGCCAAAAACACACAGTGGAAATACCACCTACACTTCTATGTTCATGGCACCACTATTCACAATAACCAGGATCTGGAAACAACAAGAGTGCCTGAGAACAGACAACTGAATAAAGAAACGGTGGTACATCTACACTGTGGAATACTATATAGCTGTTACAAAACATGAAGTTATGAAATTTGCCTATAAATTGATGGACATAGAGAGAATCATGCTGAGTGAAATTAGCCAGGGGGGAAAAGGACAGATATAGAATGACTGCATTTACTTGCGGGATATGAAAAAATAGCGTGATACCAATATACAAGGCCAGCAAAATCATGGATCAGCAAACTTGTCAGTTCGTGGAGCCTACTGCAAATGTGTGGGATTCAGAGATTAGGTAAGACAGAGAAAATAACAGTGTACTAATAGTTATTGTAAATGATAATACCAGGCTAGTACTGCACATTGAATGTAGGCATATACATGATATATCATGTATATCAAGATTCATGATAGCCTCTAAGTGTCTGTATTGAAAACCACAATGTGTAAGAAAAGGGAGAGAGAAAAAAGAGTTAGGGAGAGGCAGAGAGAGACAGAGACAGACAGACAGAGACACACAGAGAGAGAGAGAGAGAGAGAGAGAGAGAGAGAAAAGTGCCTGTCATAGATGCAGGCTGGGGAGGGGGAAATCAGGGGACATTAGTGGTGGGAAATGCACACTGGTGGAGGGATGGGTTCTGGTACACTGTATGACTGAAACCCAAATATTAACACTTTGGTAACTGTATATCTCATGGTGGTATAATAATTTTTTTTATAAAAACATAGTATAGGCTACGTCAAAATATAGGTATATGTATGCTTATCTACAGGCTCACCACAACATTTTAGAGGATAAATCCAAGAATAAATGAACAAACTTTAAATAGAGATGAAAGTGTTAAGAAAAATCCAATAAACATAAACATACACACATATAAACATACCATACACACATATATGCTCTTTATAGATTGACCCATTAACAGCTAGACATATTATATTCATTTCAAATAAATTCAGGACAAGAGATGCCAAAACATTTTAATATGTATGGAATTTATTATGAAATGGGAAATATTATAAAAGTAAAAAAGTAACTGGAGATAAGGGGGAAATACATATATATATATATATATAAATGCATATATATATTTACATATATGTGCAGTCACACATAGTACTGGAGATTTGGGTAATTCAGTTTTAATAAGCAAATGGAAAGTCAGTAGTTTTATTTTTTTTTTGGGTCACACCCGGCAATGCTCAGGGGTTTCTCCTGGCTCTGCACTCAGGAATTACGCCTGGCAGTGCTCGGGGGACCATATGGGATGCCGGGATCGAACCCGGGCCATCATGGGCCGGCCCTGTGCAAGGCAAACGCCCTACCCGCTGGGCTATCGCTCCAGCCCCAAAGTCAGTAGTACAATCAATACCACAGTTCTTTAATGCTATCAATCAATATAACCTAATTATTATATGAAAACCCTTTACATAATATAGAAATATACTATTCTTTTTAAGAATACAAGGGACATTTCCAAATATAGACAACAATGGTCCATAAAACAACTCTTAAAAATTCCAAAGAATGTCACATGGCATGCTCAGTCTATAATGGTACTAAATTATAAATCAATAGAATAATACCAGGAAAGGTATAAATATTTAGAACTTTAACAATTTCCCAACAAAATAATATATACATAAATCATGGTTCCTGGAAATAGCTGAAAGAGTTGTGATGAAAGTCCCGCACACATTATGTTTTGACTTCAAGCCTCTGCACTTTGTAGCTTTGCCCCAGAAATCAATTATGGCACTGATAGGCTCCACTTCTAAACTACAAGACTGAAAACTTTTATTTCTCAGACTATTACCAAACATGTAGGGACTTCCCACATTCAGAATAAAATAACAATTTCAAGATATGTCTGTATACGAGCATGTGTGTATGTAGAATATTGTACACATGGAATCAGTTATTGATTGAATTTGCCATTTTAGAGGTGACAAAAATATATTTGCCCAAACATGTTTCCCATGTTGCCTAAAATGCCACTACTGGGTATACCTTAAGTTGGAAAACATGACATAAATAAAAGTTAATTCAAAGATTGAGTCCTTATCAAACAAATCCTTATGCTAAACAGGAAGCTCCTTCACTCCAAGGGAATTGGGGCACACACACACACTCAGCAATTAATATTTGTACTTATCTCATTATTTGTTAATTCTAAGACTAGAATATCAGAAATCATTGCTCTTTTTAGCAATGAAATTTATTCATCATTATATTTCCTTCACATCCCATAAGAAGAAAACAGAAGATGGACTTAAATGTTGACTTAAAAGTGCAGTATAGTTTCCCCTGCATTATATCAGTGAGCAATATGACTTGCACTATACCAATTGTTATTTAACAGTACCTAACTTGGGAGTTGTTTAATATTTTAAGCAGTATGGCACATAATTTTGCATATTATATTCACTTGATCACTTGACATCCCATTATTCGCCAATTTGCTCAAGCGGGCACCAGTAACGCTTCTATTTGATCCTATCACTTGCCAGTGTAGCCCAATGGCATTTGTTTGCTTCAGAAATACGAAGAGCCTCAAACTGTTCATTCAGGGAAGAAGTCTGACTATCTTGTAGGTGGGAGGCCACGTGATCTTTTGAAGTCCCATGGGATCCAGTTAGTAATGGCTCTAGTCCAGTGGTCATCTTCAAATCGCATTACATGTCCAGCCCATCTGATTTTCGTCACCGTGGCAAACAAAACAGCGTCTCTGACTCTGGATTGTCGACAGAGGTCAAAACTCCGGATTCCTTCTCTCACTGGAGTGAGGTGTGATATTCCAAGCACAGCTCTTCCGATTCCTCTTTGGGAGGCATGGATATTTGTAGGGCCCAGGTCTCTGAGGTATACGTTAATGCAAGGGAGAATGGTGGAGTCGAAGAGATGTGCCCGGATGCGGTGAGTCTTTGTCCTTTTAGCTATTTCTTTGATGTTCTTGAAGGTGTTCCACGCTGCTCTCTTTCTCCTGCACAGCTAAGGTTTTAGGTCATTCATCATATTGAGTTATATACCTAGGTACACATATATTATATTCATTTTTAAATAATTCCCATATTCTCTATACAATACATATCACCTATACCCAACATACTTAAATTTCATAAATTCAATCAAAATTATTTCTACAAATTATTAACTCAAAAAAACAAAAAATCTGTTTATATGAATTCTATAATTGAATTGGAAGAAAGAAAAATAAATAAATAAATAAATGAGACCATTATAGATATGAATATATCCTTTAATGTATATGAAAATTTATTTTCCAAACATAATTATGTATGCTGGAACTTATTCAATAAAATATTTATTAGGCCAAGATAACTGACGCCTCTCTCATAAACAAATCTTCATACAAAACATAATGTGCAACAAAACAGCTAAATTGAATGCATCTCAAACACAGATTTTATACAGGAATATCAACAAGAGACCTTAAGAGAAGGGACAAAATAAGGATGAAAAACTTCATAAAAATAGAAAATGAACTGAGTATGTTTATCTTTTGCTTAAACTCATGACCATATGAGATAGGCTTGACACTTGAAATAAGAAAAAAACTATCTTAAATGAGGGATATTTAAAGATAAACAATAATTTAAAACCAGCATGCTGTTAGATGCTTTTTATCTCACAGTCTGGATGAATATAGTAAGTAAATACAGTAAGAAGGGTGCCAAAGTATTTGTGATTTTGCTGACCAACAAGTTACCTTAAACTTTGGCTCTTAATACTTGCCATTTATTTCAATTCTAAATCAGTGAAGGCATTAACTCTCAAAGTCTATAAATGCTGTAGCGCAATATTTTTTTCCTCAGGAAATCCTCAAGTTAGGAAAGATCTTAAAATGAGCAACACTGCAACACTCGCTTTGCTCCTTGAAATCAAGTTATTGTTTGTACCCTTACAAATAGGTTATACTTGTAGAAAAGTTTGCAGTAAAGAATAATATTGTGAATGAATCATGGTGGAGAAAAAATAAGGAAAGATAAAACCCTGTTTCTAGCTTATGTATCATTGTTTGCTGCAAAGTGCCTTCTATTTAAATACCACATTGGCTTGCTGGTTAACTCACCATCTGCTCCATGTTTGTCAAAACAATGACAATATGCATACCAAGAGTTCAGAGAAAATATTTACTTTTGGCCGTTAAGCTAGAGAACTGCCATGCAGAGGATGATACAAAAGGCTTAATGCAGAAAATATCACAGAATTTTAGAGGTAGTATCACAGTTATACCTGTCAATGATGGTGGGCGGTATACTCTGGAAGTTCTCTGTTGCCTTTCATTTATTTTCCTGGCATATTGATTTTATGCACTAAGATTAGATTGGCCCAATTTTTTGGATTAAAATGGTTTACTTAATTCTGGGAGCATAATTTTATGCTGCAACTCTATTTGCATATTACCCTTTTATGGTATGGGTCACTTACAAACCACTCAGAGTCAAAAAAGAGGTCTAAGATTTGTTACTAGAACACCTCAGTACTGCAAGTGTATAAATATAGCATGCTCCAAAGTACATTAAGTGTGGAGAGGTAATTTTAGAGAAAGTACTGTGAGTTAAATAATCATAACAAACTATCCTTTGAACAAAGCACAAATTTGACATCACCTAAGAACAGACAATATCTTAGTTTCCTTCAAATCACATAGACTGAAATTGGTCAAGATGCCATATTTTAAAACAACTATTCACAATTGCACAAATTGGTTCATGGCACCTCTACAACTCTGGATAAAGCATTCTTGTTGAACTGCCTTTCAACAAGTTTCTCAGCATTTTCTTGCTGAATTGTTTTTCATATAGGCTTTGCTTCTTCGATCACTCAAGCTGAATGCTTGGGACACTTCTTGGGACACTCAAGCTGAATATACCTAAAATGATATAAAGGAAAGAAATGTTTTCTTTCTCTTATTTGACACCCAAAACTTATATTCTCTTTAGATCATTCTTGTTGTCTGTATTGTCTTCATTCTCTATGCAGCACATATTATTCTTTTTTTATTTTTTTATTTATACAGTTACAAAGATATACAATTAAAAAGTCCATATTTGGGTTTTGGTCATACAGTGTTCCAGCACCCATCCCGCCACCAGTGCCCATCTACCACCACCAATGTCCCAGTTCCCCCCTCTCCCCCAGCCCTCCTCCATGGCAGGTTCTTTATTTCCTTCCCTTTCTATCTCTTTCTCTTATCCTTCCCTCCAGACTATGGATTTCAGAACATACATTAAAGGGTTGTCATGTGTATCATTTTGCCTCTATTTAATGCTCAGTTCTAGGTTGGCATTTGTACCCTTGATAATTGTTAGCACACTGTTCCATTTTCTGTCTTACCTAGTCTCTGACTCCCCACATGTTTGTGATAATTTCCACCTTTGACAAGACCTCCTGATATATGTTTCACTTGACCATGGATATTGGTATCATAATATGTACATATATATTTATGTTATGCAAATAAATGCAGTCATTCTATATCTGTCTCCCTCCTTCTGGTAATTTCGCTCAACATAATCTTCTCCATGTCCATCCATTTATAGGCAAATTTTATAACTTCATTTTTCCTAACAGCTGCATAGTATTCCATTGTGTAGATGTACCAAAGTTTCTTCATTCAGTCATCGATTTTCGGGCACTCTGGTTGCTTCCAGATTCTGGCTATTGTGAATAATGCTGCTATGAACATAAAAGTAGGGATGGTGTTTCCGCTGCGTATTTTTGGTTTCCCAGAGTAGATTCCCAGGAGTGGTATGGCTGGTTCAAATGGGAGTTCAATTTCTAGTCTTTGGAGGAATGTCCATATTGTTTTCCAGAAAGGCTGTACCAGCCAGCATTCCCACTACAATGGATGAGTGTCCCCTTTCCCCACACCCACGCCAGCACTTGTTGTTCTTGCTCTTTTGAATATGTGCCAGTCTCTGTGGTGTAAAGTGGTATCTCGTTGTTTTGTTTTGCATCTCTCTGATATTAGTGATGATGAGCATTTTTTTCATGTTCTTTGCCATTCGAATTTCTCCCTTGCTGAAGTTTCTGTTCATTTCTTCTCCCCATTTTTGATGGGGTTGTTTGTTTTCTTCTTGTAAAGTTCTACCAGCGCCTGATATATCCTGGATATTAAACCCTTATCATATGGGTATTGGGTGCATATTCTTTCCCATTCTGTGGACTGCTTTTGTATCTTAGTCACTGTTTCTTTTGAGGTGCAGAAGCTTTTTAGTTTCATGTAGTCCCATATGTTTATCTTTTCTTATAGTTGCTTTGTTAGTGATGTTTCACCTTTGAAGGTGCCTTTAGCTTCAATGTCGTGGATGTTTTTTTTCCAATATTTTCTTCAATGTACTTTATGGATTCAAGTCTGATATTGAGTTCTTTAATCCATTTTGATCTGATATTTGTGCATGTTGTTAGACACAGGTCCAAATTCATTTTTTACATGCCGCTGCCCAGTTTTCCTAACACCACTTGTTGAAGAGGCTTTCCTTACTCCATTTTAGACTCGTTGCACCTTTATAAAAATATTAAATGATCATGTGTTTGAGATTGGGTGTCAGGATACTCAATTGTAGTCCATAGGTCCACAGGTCTGTTTTTATTCCAATAGCATGCTATTTTAATTACTACCTCCTTGTAGTACAGTTTGAAGTTGGGAAAGGTGATGCCTCCCATCTTCTTTTTCCCGAGGATTGCTTTAGCTATCCTTGGGGTTTATTGTTCCATACATATTTCAGGAGTGTTTGGTCACTTTCTTTGAGGAATGTCATGGGTATCCTTACAGGGACTGCATTGAATCTGTACAGAACTCTAGGGAGTATTACCATTTTTACAATGTTAATTCTCCCCATCCATGAGCAGGGAATATGTTTCCATTTCCTTGTGTCCTCTTTTATCTCTTGGAGCACTGTCTTGTAGTTTTCTTTGTACAGATCCTTTACACACTTGGGTAAGTTGATTCCTAGGTATTTGATTTTATGTGGAACAATTGACAAGATCCAGCACCCGCTCATGATTAAAACCTCAAGAAAATGGGAATTGAAGGGACTTTCCTCAAGATAGGTACAGCCATCTACCAAAAGCCCACAGTGAGCATCATTCTAAATGGGGAAAAGTTGAAAGCCTTCCCCCTGAGATCAGGGACAAGACAAGGTTGCCCACTCTCACCTCTTTTATTCAATATAGTACTGGAAGTACTTGCCATAGCAATCAGAGAAGAAACGAACATCAAGGGCATCCAGATAGGCAAGGAAAAAATCAAGCTATCATTATTTGCAGATGACATGATATTATACCTAGAGAACCCTAAACTCTCTACCAAAAAACTCCTAGAAACAATAGACACATATAGTAGAGCGGCAGGATACAATATCAACACCCAAAAGTCAGTGGCTTTCCTTTCATTAGTTGTATAAATAACGAAAGAGAAGAAAGGGATATTAGGGAAGCACATACTATTCTTATTTGGCATTTAAATTCCCAGCTGCAAATCAGTTTCAGGTAAAAACTTAACTATCACTGTGAATTTCTGATTTTTTTTCTTGCCCATAAATTACTTTGCAGTGGAGAGAATAGGCAAGGACATTTAAAAATAATATTAACTAAAACAAATTATTTCTGGATGGTAATTTCAGTAAAATTATTTCATTCATAGGAACATGAATGAAATTATATAGCTGCTAAAATATGGATGTGAATGAAATAATACTTTAAAAAGGAAAATGAACTTCCTAGAATGCAGTATAGTAAAATGATTTTATACAGTTTTCATTCATTAAGGTTGAGAGCAATCTGAAAAAAGAGAGACTAAATACAGATAAGTGAAATGATAGCTGTCCATTTGGGTAACATAGATACAGGATATTCGGTGCCTGATAAAAATAATTGATTTGGATTGAGTACCACTGATCTCCCTGGCAAAATCCCAGAGCAGGGTCTGAGGATCCCCTTCTGCCCCTTGGGATTTGCAGCCAGTGGACTGAAAAAGATCCAAGAATCCAGCGAAGTTTTAAAAGGCTTGGATCAGGAGGTCTTACCAAAAGTGGAAATTACATGAAACGTGGGGGGAGTCAGAGGTTAGGTAAGACAGAGAAGGGAACATGTGTGAATAAATGTCTAAAGGGTTAATACCAACCTAGAACTGAGCATTAAATATAGGCAAAAAATGCAAAAGATGGCCTCTAAGTGTAGGTAGTGCAACCCACAATGTGTAAGAGAAGGGAAAAGAGAGAGAGGGAGAGAGAAAAGAAAGAAAGAACCTGCCATTTAGGCAGGCTATGGGAGGGGGAGGGAATTGGGGACATTGGTGGTGGGAAATGGGTACTGGTGGAGGGCGGGTTGCTGTAACACTATGTGACCAAAACCTCTAAATATGAACAATGTTGTAATTGTATATCTCACGGTGGTATAATAAAACATTTAATAAAAAAAATAAAAATAATAAAAGACTTTACTCACACTTGTTCTGGTACACAATCCAATAATAGGGAAATCCCAGACTTTATGTTCCTAGCTGGGCCCCAGCAACATGTAGGTTTAGAACTGTAGACCAACACGACTGCTACCACGTGCTAAGGCCCAACAGAGAAGAGAATGGAGAGGATAGAGATGGCGAAGAGGAAAAGAGGAGAGAAGGAAAAGGGAAAAAGATGAAGAGGCATGGAAGAAAGCAGGCTACAGCTTTTATAACTATACAGCCCAGAGTAGCCCACATCAATGAAAAGTTGTTAGAGTCAATCCCCCTCGGGTAACTTCTCCCAGGACCTCGCCTAGTCCATAGAAATGTTAATATTGCCCAGCCAGGGCTGCAGGCCATTGTCTTTTTTTTTTTCAGCAGGCCATATGTAGCTGGGGGAGAAGGGCATGTATCTGTACCAATGGATATTCTACAGCCAGGTATATATTTCTCCAAGCCTTCACAAGCATCTTGTCTTTACTTCATAGTTGTTTCGGATATTAGCCTTTAGACTTATTAGGGAACCATGCTTACTTGCTTGGAGGCAAACAGCATTTCTCTCTGGTCTAATTAGACATCCAACGTGGCCAGGTAAATATACTGGTAAGATCCATCTAGTCCCACAGCGATTATGGTAGCATGAGAGAAAATATTTATACCAACTAATATAGAAAACATGGTAAGATATACCGCCATACAGAGTCACAGATTCAAACTGTTTTCTTACCCAATGTCTACAAAGTGGCCTACAAGAGGTATTTCAGAAAAGATACAAAGGCTCTGGGAAACAGTGTACTGACAGATTTATACTTTTCTAATAAATTAATCCCAATTTATAATTTAGTGTACTGATTTGCTTTTTAGTGTATTTATTTGCTTCCATTTGCAAATGAAAGCAAAGATAAAAACATGGGATATTATGAAACTGAAAAACTTCTGCACCTCAAAAGAAGTGATGACCAAGAAAAGGCAGCCCACAGAATGGGAAAGAATATTTACCCAATACCCATCTGATTACTTGTATCACTTGTCTTCCTGTTTTTCATTAATTTGCTTGAGCAGGGGCCAGTAACGACTCCATTCATTGGGAATGAAGTCCATTATTTTTACTGTTTTTGGCATATCAAATACACCACAGGTAGCTTGCCAGGCTCTGCCGTGGCAATGGCTTCATCCTAGGGACCCAGTCTTTTTCTATGTCAGACCATCAACCATCCAGGGCCCACGGGGCAGAGCACTGGGGGTGTAGCCCAGGGTGGGGGTGGGGTGTCTACACCCATCTGATAAGACATTAATATTGAAAATGTATGGGGCCCTGGTAGAAATAATCAGAAAAAATCCAACCCCATTAAGATATGGGGGAGAAGAAATGAACAAAAACTTCCTCAAAGAAGAAATTAGAATGGCCAAAAAGCATATGAAAAGTGCCCTTCATCATTAGTCATGGGAAGATGCAAATCAAAACAATAATGAGATATTATCTCACATCACAGAGACAGTCACACATTCAAAAAGAGACAGCAAGGAAGAAATTCGAATGGCCAAAAAACATATGAAAAAATGCTCATCATCACTAATCATCAGAGAAATGCAAATCAAAACAACAATGAGATACCACTTTACACCATAGAGACTGGCACATATTCAAAACAGCAAGAACAACAACTGCTGGCATGAATGTGGGGAAAAGGGGACACTCATCCATTGTTGGTGGGAATGCTGTCTGGTACAGCCTTTCTGGAAAACAATATGGACTTTCCTCCAAAGAACAGTAATTGAACTCCATTTGACCCAGCCATACCACTCCTGGAAATCTACTCTGGGAAAACAAAAAATATGCAGCAGAAACACCACCCTACCTCTGTTGCAGGACTCCTAAGGGCCGCTGCATCTGCTCTGGATTGCCTCCCCCGAAATCACTCATCGTGGGACTAGCTAGATCTTACCAGCATATTAGCCTGGCCACGTAAGGACACCTAAGTAATTAGACCAGAGAGAAATGCTGTTTGCTTCCAAACAAACAAGCATGGCTCCCCTGATAAAATATAAAACTACAAGGAAGTAGAGGAGACTTGTGAAGGCTTGGAGAAATATTTAACTGGCATTGGTGTTGATCTTTGGTACAGTGACATGCCATCTCAGAAACCCCCTTCTCTACATTTCAAAGGCATTCCGGCTCAAAACATTAGCACAGTAAAGGCCCTAGGTGAGATGCAGGGAGGGACTACCTAAGGGCATTGGACCCTCCCTGCTTTCCATAACAATGGGAGGAAGGTCTGAGTTGCGGGGGTATAAACTAGCCGGTTCCCGCTCTCCCGGGCTTCTTCTTCCCTGTGGGATCTCGCCTTGTGAACGTTTATTCCCCTTGGAAGTTTCACACGTGGTGGTCGCCATCTTGGCCTATACGTGGCTGGGGTTCTAGCCTGGAATCCTAAGCATCGGGTTTTTCCTTTTGCTGATTTGTATGCCTGAACCTGTGATAAGTAAAGCCTTCTAAAACCGCATCGGATTCCTGAGTGTCCATCCATTCCTCGCCGGCCCGGAGGTAGAAGGGAACTTCGCTTCCCGGCACTGTCGGGGACCCCGGCGGGCGCGCCCGACATACCTCTATATTCATAACAGCATTTTTCACAATAGCCAGAATCTGGAAGCAACCAGAGTGCCCGAAAATCGATGACTGAATAAAGAAGCTTTGGTACATCTACACAATGGAATACTATGCAGCTGTTAAAATGAAGTTATAAAATTTGCCTATAAATGGATGGACATGGAGAAGATTATGTTGAGTGAAATTAGCCAGAAGGAGAGAGACAGATATAGAATGACTGTATTTATTTGCATAACATAAATATATATGTATATATCATGATATATATCCAAGGTCAAGTGAAACATATATCAGGAGGTCTTGTCAAAGGTGGAAATTATCACAATCGTGTGGGAGTCAGAGGCTAGGTAAGACAGAAAATGGAACAGTGTGCTAACAATTGTCGAGGGTACTAATGCCAACCTAGAACTGAGCATTAAATAGAGGCAAAAAAGATAACACATGACAACCCTTTAATGTATGTTCTGTAATCCATAGTCTGTAAGGGAAGGAAAAGAGAAAGAGAGAGAAAGGGAAAGAAATAAAGAACCTGCCATGGAAGAGGGCTGGGGAAGGAGGGAGGGAACTGGGGATGTTGGTGGTGGGAGATGGGCACTGGTGCAGGATGGGTGCTGGAACACTGTATGACCAAAACCCAAATACAAACTTTTTAATTGTCTATCTTTGTAGTTGTAAAAATAAAAAAATTAAAAAAAGAACAAGTGCTTGTGTAGATGTGAGGAGAAAGAGACTTTTATCCATTGGTGGTGAGAATGTCAACTGGTCCATTCTGTTTTGGAAAACAATATGGACATTCCTCAAAAAAAAACTAGATATTGAGCTCCCATTTGACCCAGCAATACCACTCCTGGGAATATACCCTGGAGACCCAAAACACACAGCAGAAACACCATCCGCACTTCTATATTCTTTGCTGTACTATTTACAATAGCCAGAATATGGAAAAACCCGAGTGCCTGAGAAAGGAAGACTTGATAAAGAAACTATGGTAAATCTACATAATGGAATTCTATTCAGCTGTCAGGAAAAACAAAGTCATTAAATTGCCTACAATCGGAATGACATGGTATTATCATGCTAAGTGAAATCAGTCAGAAGGAAAAGGACAGATATAGAATGACTGCATTCATCTGTGAGATATAAATATATACCAGGGTTCTACTAAGTGATGGAAATCATAATGGCTGACTAGAACTGAGCATTGTATCTAGGTAAAGGAATTTACATGATAAACCCTAAATGTATGCATGGCAAGCCACAATGTGTAAGAGGGGAGAGAGAGAGAGAGAAAGAGAGAGAGACAGAGACAGAGACAGAAGAGAGAATAGGCAAAATGCTGGCTACAGAGCCAGACTAGCAGAAGGGGGAGGGAATTGGTGGTGGGAAACGTTCACTGGTGAGGGATGAGTGCTGCAACATTGTATGACTGAAACCCAACCATGAAGTTTGTAAATGTTTATCTCACTTGATTACTTGATCACTTGACATTCCGTTATTCATCGATTTGCTCAAGCAGGTGCCAGTAACATTTCCATTTTTCCCTGTCACTTGCCAGTGTAACACAATGGCATCTGCTTTCTTCAGGAATATGAAGAGCCTCAAACCATTCATTCAGGGTCTTGACGAAGAAGTCTGACCATATTGTAGGTGGGTAGCCACGTGATCTTTTGAGGTCCCAGGGAATCTATTCTGTAATGGCTCTAGTCCAGTCGTCATCTCCAAGTCGCATTACATGTCCAGCACATCTTATTTTCACACCTTGACAAATGAGACAGCGTCCATGACTCTGGATCGTCAATGGAGGTTGGAACTCCAGATTCCTTCTCTCACTTGATTGAAGCGTGATATTCCAAGCATGGCTCTTTTGAATCCTTTTGGAAACCCCCCCAATAGAATTCTCACCCTGCTTTCATAGGGCCCAGGTCTCTGAGGCATATGTTAATGCAGGCAGAATAGTGGAGTTGAAGAAATGAGCCCGAGCCAGAAGTTCTTTGTCCTTTTAGCTATTTCTTCAATGCTCTTGAAGGCGTTCCACACAGCTGCCTTCCTCCTGTAGCTTCTCAGGTGCTAGGTCGTTCATCATGATGAGTTCTCGACCTAGGTACATAACTGCTGCATTCAGAAATGTTTGTTCCATTGAGTGTGAATGGAGCATCTGGAACTAGTTTATGTTTCATAAACATTTTGTTGAGTTTCAGCTTATCTCATGGTGTTATTGTTATTCAGTTTATCTCATGGTGTTATAATAAAAAATAAAATAAAAAATAAATAAGAATTGACTTGCACTTTTCTTGTGAATTTATCTCCAGTTATACTTTAGTTATTGATTTGTTTTTTATCGTATGTGAACTATAGTTTTATTTATCTTTTTATGAACATTTTATTATAGCACCGTGAGATTACAACGTTGCTCACGTTTAGAGGTTTCAGTCACATAGTGTTCCAGCACCCTGCCCTCCACCAGTGCCCATTTCCCACCACCAATGTCCCCAATTCCCTCCCCATCCCATAGCCTGCCTAAATGGCAGGTTCTTTATCTCTTTTCTTTCTCTCCCTCTCTCTCTTTTCCTTCTCTTTCACATTGTGGGCTGCACTACATACACTTAGAAACCATCATGTGCATTTTTTTGCCTGTATTTAATGTTCAGCTCTAGGTTGGTATTAGTCCTTTCGACCTTTATTCACACATGTTCCCTTCTCTGTCTTACCTAACCTCCGATTCCCACATGTTTGCAGTAATTTCCACTTTTTGTAAGACCACCTGATATATTCATGTCATGCAAATAAATGCAGTCATTCTATATCTCTCTCTTTCCTTCTGACTAATTTCACTCAACATGATCTTTTCCATGTCCATTCATTTATAGGCAAATTTCATAACTTCATTTTTCCTAACAGCTGCATAGTATTCCATTGTGTAGATGTACCACAGTTTCTTTATCCAGTCATCAGTTCTCGGGCATACTGGTTGTTTCCAGGTTCTGGCTATTGTGAATAGTGCTGCTATGAAAATGAAAGTGCGGATTGTGTTTCCACTGTGTGTTTTTGACTTCCCAGGGTATATTCCCAGGAATGGTATGGCTGGGTCAAAAGGGAGCTCAATTTCTAGTCTTTGGAGGAATGTCCATATTGTTTTCCAGAAAGGTTGTACAAGTCTCATGTCCATCCATTTATAGGCAAATTTCATAACTTCATTTTTCCTAACAGCTGCATAGTATTCCATTGTTTAGATGTACCAAAGCTGCTTTATCCAGTCATTGATTCTCGGGCACTCTGGTTGTTTCCAGATTCTGGCTATTGTGAATAATGCTGCTATGAACATAAAAGTAGGGATGGTGTTTCCACTGCGTATTTTTGGCTTCCCAGAGTAGATTTCCAGGAGTGGTATGGCTGGGTCAAATGGGAATTCAATTTTAGTCTTTGGAGTAATGTCCATATTGTTTTCCAGAAAGACTGTACCAGCCGGCATTCCCACCAACAATGGATGAGTGTCCCCTTTTCCCCACATACATGCCAACACTTGTTGTTGTTGCTCTTTTGGATATGTGCCAGTCTCTGTGGTGTAAAATGATATCTCATTGTTGTTTTGATTTGCATCTCTCTGATGATTAGTGATGATGAGAGCTCACTTTTATGATGTCAAGAATACTATTATGCATTATACTTTGTGAACTTTTATATATACATGTCTTCCTTATACTTATCTTTTTTACGTTAATAAAAACCTTGAAGTTTAAAATTTCTGATAGTGTGTTTCCTTTATTAAAATCTCTTACCACCTAGCTTCTATAGTATAGATACTGATAAAGTACTTTAGTATTTCACTGTGCATATTTCCTTTACTAAAATGCTACCTCTGGGGTCGGAGAGATAGTACAATGCATATATGGCATGCAACCAATCCAGTTTCAATTCAATTTAGCCTGTATTTTCCCCTGAGCCTGCCAGTAGTGATTTCTGTGTGCAGAGCTAAGAATAAGCTGCAAGCATTACAGTGTGTGGCTCCATTTTTATGTCAAGTCAAACATTAATATAAAAGCAACTGGTAGCTTGTCCAAGTAAATTCAGACTAGTGTTATAAAGTCTACATGCTGGTATTTGCTTAAAATTTAGTCTATAAAACTATACATATAAAAATATTAGTCTAGGATAAAAAATTCATGATTAAATACCCACAGATACATACATATATATGTATGTGGATATGCATATATGCATGCATCTGTGGGTATTTATATATTTTTATATATAATGTATATTTATTTATGTCTATTTACATATAGACATATATACATTATATATAAAATCAATTGTCCTCAGAATCTTTTTAATAATTTAATTTTTTATCTGGGAACCATTTGAAATTGTTATAATATTTTTCTAATAAATACTCAGTTATTCTGAAACTTATGAACATAAAATATACTTTGTTTTGAATTTAAGTTTAATCAATCTCATATTCAATTATAAAATTAATTATATTTTTATAAAATGAGTTATATTTATTCTGATTTTTCAACCTCAACTAATTATAACACAAAATAAAAACATGTAGAACTATGTAACAAAAATCATCACCAACCTATAACAGAATATTATAATAGATAAAACTATAATAAATCTAAATTTTGTTTACATACAAGATGAATAATGATAACAATAACCTAAAATACCTCTTATAAAATTACTTCAAAATGCATCTGGATAAAATTAACATAATCTACTTATATTCTGCTGGAATCAAAACACAGAACAGTATGTTGACCTCAAAGTCTTCACAATATTTTCACTTTTTTTCTATTTCATAGTTAAATTTTTACACATCATTGTATATGATTATTCAAAAACATAATTTAGCTTTAATCCATAAAGCACATTGTTTCCTCCAAATATATTAATCTTCAAATAGCTCATTTTCTAAATGGTGGCTTACTTTGACTAGAATTCTTTTCAATCATTCATTTTTAATTAATCCCTTATATTTGAGAAACAGGGTCTACGAACTGCTTGTAACTGAATTTCATTGTTGAGTACTAAGTAAACATGCACACAGAAATGATTACAACTTAATTGACAATTAGATTATAATATAGTAATACCTCTAACACTGTCCTTCCAGCCGTCAGTTTTATGGGGGTATTTCCTCTGGGATATGGATTATTAAATGCCATGTGCTCTTAAATGCCAGAGCATATGGCATTTAAGAAAGACATAATAGGCAAGATACTTCAGGAAAGGGAGTATGGAGGTAAAAAATAATAATAAAACAGATCATGGATCCGTGCTCAAAAACTATCTTTTACTTGCAAGTTAGTGTATATATATATACATACATACATAGTGTATATATATATACATACATATATATGTATGTATATATTATGTATGTATATACACATACATACACATATATGCATGTATGTATTATGAAATTTGGCCACACCCTATTGTGGTACACGGGGTTCACTGCTGGCAGGACTTAGTGGATCATATAGGGTCTCAAGATCCAACCCAGACTGGTCTTGTGCAATGCAAGTGTCCTTCTTGGTATACTATCTCTCTGGCTCCCAAATATTTATTTTATGTATTTTTAAACATTGTATTAGACCACCATGAGATATACAATTACAAGATGTTCATGTTTGAGTTGCGGTTATACAGTATTCCAGCACTCGTCCCTCCACCTGTGCCCATTTCCCATCACCAACGTCCCCACTTCCCTCCTCATTACCCTAGTCAGCCTCCATTGTAGTTTCTTTACTTCATTTCTCTCTCTCTCCTCTCTCTCTTGCTCTCTCTCTTTCTCTCCTCACTTCCCTTTTTGACACATTGTGTATTGCACTATCTTCCCGTTAATCATCTATTTGCTAGAGCGGGCACCAGTAATATCTCCATATGTCCCTTCTCATGCTAGTAGAACCCAAAGGCATCCGCCCGCTCCAGGAACATAAAGAGCCTCAAACAATTATATTAGGTCACGGGAATGACCTAATATAAATGTTACTGGTATTTGGCATATCAAATACTACACGAGCAGCTTGCCAGGCTTGCCGTGCGGGTGGCATACTGTTGTAGTCACCTCTAAATAAAGCATTTATTGATAAACCGTCGGCGGCTAGCAGCCTCGCGAGCTGGGCTGTGATAGTCTGGTCTGCTGGGTGGAGTTGTGATGAGAGGGAAGTCCGGATGTGGAAAATGGCAGGCCCCATGGAGTGGGGGAGGGTTGTCTGGCTTGTTGTGAGGCTCAGCTGGAGTGGCAGGCCAGGGCTAGAACCCGCCATGCCTCCCGGGTGCCTCATGAGCAGCTGGGCACAGAGAGAGCAAGTAGCAGCTCTGCCCCATGTCTGAGAGTCTCTGGTTCAGCATACCTGGGCGGGATTGAAAAAAAAAAAAAAACTGCTGCAGGGTGGCTGTGGATGATCTGGGCTGTGATAGTCTGGTCTGCTGGGTGGAATTGTCAAGAGCGGGAAGTCCGGATGTGGAAAATGGCGGGCCCCATGGAGTGGGGAGGGTGGTCTGGCTTGTTGTGAGGCTCAGCTGGTGTGGCAGGCCAAGGCTAGAACCCGCCATGCTCCCGGGTGCCTCGCCAGCAGCTGGGCACAGAGAGAGCAAGTAGCAGCTCTACCCCATGTCTGAGAGTCTCTGGTTCAGCATACCTGGGCCGGATTGAAAAAAAAAAAAAAAAAAACTGCTGCAGGGTGGCTGTGGCTGTGTATTGCAATACATGCATTTAGAGTTTACCATGTGTATTTTTTTGCCTATATTCAATGCTCAGTTCTCAGATGGTATCATCATTTTCAACGATTATAGGCACATTGTTCCCTTCTCTGTCTTACCTAGTCTCAGACTCCCACACGTTTGTGCTATACCAGGTTTTGACATATTGTGCAGGCACCTGCGTGCCATGGGGATTGGACTGTGTCCAGCTGTGGAGTCTGGACCAAAGGATCACTGTGGTTATTTTGCGTGAGGTTTTCTGACTTTTGGGTGCCTGGCAGAGGACAGGCCAAGGAGCAAAAAACCTGTCCACACCCCAAGAGGCCCATCAGTCTAACCAGGGTGAGCAGGCAGAGACTCTGCTCTTCAACTGAATACCTGGTGTCTGGCTGAGAGCTCCAGCAGCAGTTCTGGGAAGGGCCGCCAGGCCTTTGTGGAGGGTGCTGAAGTGCTAGGAAGCAGCCCCGTTCTGGCTCCTTAAAAACCTGGTTGGCATAGTCGTCATGTCCCGTGTGCCTGAGCTTAAATTCGTCTTCTCTCTTGGGTCGGGCTGTGTCCAGCTGTGTAGTCCAGACCAAAGGGTGACTATGGAGTGTTGTGCAATGTTTTCTGACTTCTTCTGTTCTTGAATTTACTTTCTGAGTTTCTAGAACATGATTGGTTCCACTAGTTTGATGTCGATGCAGCTCTCCACTGTGTGTCTGAGTCTCTGCATGATGTCGGAGGCGCTGAGACAGTTTGTGGGCGGGCCCACCAGGACTCTTGCACAGGACAGAGAGGAGAGAAGGGGGACGCCAGCTCCATCTCCATAAACGCCCAGTGACTTCTGCCTCCAAGAACTGCCTACCTGGGCTTGACCATAGCTGCTGCGCTGAGCAGGGCTTGAGATAATCTTTCTTGGGTGGGGCTCTGATGAGCTGTGGAGACCTGAATGTGAGAATGGCGGCTATTATGGTGAACAAGTTTTATCTGGCTGCTTCCGAGGCCCTATTGAGGTGATGGGCCAGGACTAAAACCCATCTTCCCTCCTGGGCACCTCTTGGTCAGGTAAGCTAGGGGAGAGCCAGATGGAAGCTCTCTCCCATGTGTCTGAGTCTCTGCATGATGGTCATAGCCCTGGGGCAGTCCCAAATATTTATTTTAATGTGAGCTCTATATAGAAAACAAACACCATAGTGCAATTAAACATTAAATAAATGAGAGTTAAAACCATTCAAATCCCAATGTGGTGGCTAATACTATATACTGGACTCCTTATACTGAAAATAATATAGCTCCTGTGAAAGAAGCATGTGTCTGTAACAAAAGTAAAAAGATGTACATTACTTTACAAAAGGTGTCAACTATTATGATAACAAAAAGGAAAAAAATAAAGGCAGAGAAGCCAAATGATATACATTCTAAAATTTTTAAAGATTGGCCTGAAGCTTCATGTGCTCCAGTAATACCTGGACTGATCTGTATGCTTGAGTGAATTTTGACAGCCATCAAACTGCATCTAATAAGACAAGATTTTCACTAAAGACTAGTATTTTCTACTAAGACTGTTTTTGATGTGTCACAGAAATAGTAGATTTCTTCTGCATACAAGTAGTACATTTCTTTGCATGCAGCATGCCTGCTTCCATCCCTGGTACTCTATATGGTCCCTTGAGGCTTGCCAGTAGAGATCCTTAAGGGCAGAGCCAGGAGTAAGCCTGACCATTGCTGGGTGTGGTTCCCAAACAAATACATATAGATAAAAATTTTTTCTGTTCCTATTTTCTAAAATTTAGAGATGACTACAAGAGTACGCTACCCGCACGGCAGAGCCCTGGCAAGCTACCCATGTCATATTTGATATGCCAAATACCAGTAACAATGTTAGACCTCATTCCCATGACCTGATGGAATGGTTTGAGGATCTTTATGTTCCTGGAGCAAGCAGGTGCCCTTGGGATCCACTAGCATGAGACAGGACATATGGAGATGTTACTGGTGCCCGCTCGAGCCAATTGATGATAAACGGGAAGACAATGAGACAGTGAGATTTTCACTTGCTACACCAAAAAACAGAGGTGAACTGTACTATTTATAAACACGAATATCTAAGTAGTAATAGAAAATTTCAAGGTAATTTTTTAGACCTGGAAAAATCTAGTAAAATATCCTCCATTAGTTTTGCTGTTTATATTGCTAGACTTCCATGGCATACATAACTTTGGTATTCGTTAAATATTAGATGGTAATTAACCAAAGGTCTCCATGTGAGTTGTAGGAAGCCAGAAAACTCTGCTATAAAATAAAGTAAAAATAAGGGGAATAAGTTTTATATAATTACAAGATTTATGAATTACAACTTGTACTTACAAATATTGAATTGTTTATATAATGCATTCAAAAAATATTTTCAAAATATTAAAATGAGAAAATAACACCAATATATTCAATAAAAAGTCAGAAAAAATAAAGTGACAAAATTAAAAATCTTTAATAAAGCTCAAAAAGTAATATTTAATATGTCTACTAATTGGTAGGATATTAACTTTCAGATTTCTAAAATATTACTTTGATGCGAATTATGAGCAACTTTTTCTAGTTTCTAAGTAACTTTGTCAAGTGTCATAGTCAAGATCACGATCACGATCTTCCCGTTGATCATCTATTTGCTAGAGAGGGCACCAGTAATATCTCCATATGTCCTGTCTCATGCCAGTAGAGCCAGGGGCATCGGCTTGCTACAGGAACATAAAGAGCCTCAAACCATTATATTAGGTCATGGGAATGACCTAATATAGTAATTACTGGAATTTGGCATATCAAATACAACATGAGAAGCTTGCCAGGCTTGCCGAGCGGGAGGCAAACTCTTTTAAACACCTCCAAATAAAGCATTTATAGATGAACCGCGTGGCCGCAAGCTGGTGGTGCTTGGGGAAACAAATGTAATGCAGGGATCAAACCTGGGTTGGTGCATACAAGGCAAATGCCCTACCTGCTGTGCGATGGCTCCAACCCCTGTAAACTATCTCTTGAGGCTTCAATATATTTAACAATTAATGCCAAAGATATCCAGAGACTCACATACATGGGGCAGAGCTGTTACCGGCTCTCCCTGTGCCCTACTGATCACGAGGTGCCCAGGAGGGAAGGAGGGTTCTAGTCCTGGCCTGCCACCCCAGCAGTGTCTTGCAGGAAACCAGAGGAACCCCCACACCATGACGGCTGCCATTTAACATCCAGACTCCCCACTTGTCAGAGATCCACCCAGCAGAAGAGCTGATCACAAGCCTGGCTCCTCAGAGACCCACCCTGCAGCAGTCTTTTCAAGCCCAGCCCAGGTATGCTGATCCAGAGACTCACATACACAAGGCAGAGATACTACCAGCTTTCCCTGTGCCTAGCTGATCATGAGGCGCCTGGGAGGGAAGGTTCTAGCCCTGGCCAGCCACCCCAGCAGAGCCTCGAAAGAAGCCAGAGGGACCCCCCCACACCACGAGGGGCACCATTTTCCACATTCGGACTCCCACTCGTCAGATCACCACCCAGCAGAAGCGCTTATCACAAGCCCGGCTCACGCGGCCACAATGCTCAAGATTAGAGATGACTACAAGAGTATCCCATATGCATTGCAGAGCCTGGTAAGCTACCCGTGTCATATTTGATATGCCAAATACCAGTAACAATTATAGACCTCATTCCCATGACCTGATGCAATGGTTTGAGGCTCTTTATGTTCCTGCAGCTAGCAGATGCAGCTAGGCAAATTTCATGACTCATTTTTCCCAACAGCTGCTTTGTATTACAATGTGTAGATGTATCAGAGTTTCTTAATCCAGTCATTTGTTCTCTGGTGCCCTGGTTATTTACAGATTCTGACTATGTGAATAGTGCTGCTATGAACATAGAAGTGTAAATGGTGTTTCTGCTGTGTATTTTTGGCTTCCCTGGCTATATATAGGAGTGGTATGGGTGGGTCAAATGGGAGCTCAATTTCTAGTTTTTAGAAGAATGTCCATATTGTTTTCCAAAAAGGCTCTATCAGTTGACATTCCCACCAACAAAGGATGAGCTTCCCTTTCTCCCGCATCACATCCACGCCAGCACTTATTGTTCTTGCTCTTTTGGATATGTTCCAGTCTCTGTGGTGTGAATATCCAAGGCCAGGCAAAACATGAATATGGAGGTCTTGTCAGTGGGTGGAATCTATTGCAAGTGTTGGAAGAGATTAGGTAAGACATATAAAGAAACAGTGTACTAATAATTGTTGGAAATAATAATACCAGCCTAGAACCAAGCATTGAATAACCTCTAAATGTATGTATTGCAAGTCACAATATGTAAGAGAAGGGAGGCAGAGAGAGACAGAGAGAGAGAGAGAGAGAGAGAGAGTCAAAGTACTTGAGGCAGGAGGCTGGGGGGAGGGGGAGGGATTCAAGGAAAATTGGTGGTGAGAAATGGGAACTGATGGAGGGATGGGTGCTGGAACACTGTATGACTGAAACCCAACATAAACATCTTTGCAATTGTTTATCTCATAGTGGTACAATAAAAACCAATTATTTAAAAAAAAAGAAAATCAGACCCTGTGGTAACAGAGGTAATGCAGAGGTCAAATCACTTTTCTTATATACAGATGATCTAGGTTCTATCCCCAGGACTACAAAGGGTATCCCTGGTCCATAAGGAATGATCCCTGAGCACAGAGACAGGAATACATTCTGAGCAATATTGGATGTAACCTCAAAAGAAACAAAAAATTATACCATTAAAACTATTATTTGGAGATGATTACTTCAAAGTTATTAACTACAACTAATCACTAATTTCTATCTTATAATTTAAAATACCGTTATCTAGTTTTTCCCGACATGTCTAAATTTTAATAAAAAATTGTCTAATGGCTAATATCTCAGAAATACTAGGATTTAAAAACAAATTTACAAATCTTTGGGAAAGTAGTACAGTATATCTTCAGGGATTTTCAACGAAAAAAATAATGTAAAAAAGACAAAAATATAGTCTTCCAATTTAACTGAAAAACAAAATAGCATAATGTTCTCCAAAACCTATTAAAATACCATAAAGTCTGTAAACACTGCAATATGGCTTTATTCTCCTAATGCCTACCTTTTTGTACCAGACCCTTTCTATAACATTCCCTTGCAGTCAATTGATCTTATTAAATATTTTCAATTTTAAAGTAGAAGTTTAGTGTGGAAATACAATGGTGATAAAATGAAATGCCCTATAAGCACTGTACCACCAACCTGAAACGAAAATATTAAATCAAGTTTTTCTACATATCATCACTAAAAAATATTTCATACTTTTAAGAACTTGCTGATGTTGCACTACAGAAAATAGAATCCATACTTTTTAATAAAATGTATTAGCTCTCTGTAATAGGCAAGCACAGATCCCAAGTATCATTATAGCTATAGATTTGACTGTATAAAAACAGCTAAATAGTTATAAGTGGGAAACAGAAAAGTAGCAGGAAAGTGTACACGCCATTTTATTCTTCTTTCTAAGACAAAAGCAAAATTTATGTATCTAGTTGATTTTATGATTATTAGTCTATACATACATTATATTTATCCAAAAGCAAGTAAATTAAAATGTTAAACATCTGAGTGGTGAACAGTATAGAATAGTATATACCATACAGTTTAGGCACAAGTACAGACAACATTTTGCTTATGATAAGTTGTTTATGCACATTCACTAGCAATCATGCATTTTTATCTTTGATTTAGAGCAAGAATTTGATTTTATTCTATAGTCTTTAAGCATTATTTTATATAGTTTAAATATATTTGATGCAGTTTGAATAAAAAGTCCTACCAAGATTTAGGAAAATCATTTTAATAAACCCTATTTTTTCATGTTTCTGTAGAAAGAAGTACATATAATGAGTAATGAATCAGATAAATGGTAACTGATGCCAATACACTCATGAGGTAAAAAAATACCTAAGCTATACGGGGAGAATTGAGAAAAATAGAGGTTAAGATAGAAAAGAATCAGCAATCAAGGTTATGATACTTTTAGATTTAAACATATGTTATTCCTGAACATTAAGATTAATCTATGCCATACACTATTGCGTATAATGTATGAATGTCCTCCCATAGTTAATATTGTTTTTTTTTGAGGCTCACTTATCCGTGCCTAGAACTTATTTTTATTGTCAGGGATCACTCTTTAAAAAAACTATATTTATTTATTTATTTATTTATTTTTAATTTTATTATAGTACCTTGAGATATACAATTACAAAATGTTTATGATTAGATTTCAGTCTTATAGTGTTCCAGCATCTATCTCTCCACCAGTGCACATTTCCCACCACCAATTTCAGGGCTCACTCTTAATTTGCACAAGTAGACCATATGTAATGACAGGGGTCTACTGAGCGTTGTTAGATGCTAGGTAAGTTCCTTGATCTCTCTACAAACTCTTTGGCCCTAACAATTAATTTAATTTAATTAATCTAAATAAATAGATAATTATTCACAAGTGTTTGGGAAGCTTGGCTAAAGAAAAATAATGAAGAAAAAGGAATTTTATTTATCCATTCTTAAACTTCTTTGTTATTATATGTTTTATATTTTTATAAACCTTATACTTTTATTATCCTCAGTTGTTTGCAAAAGTTTGAAAATCCCAAAAATATCCATCTTCTATTTTTCCTTTAGCCATTTTAAATTTTATAAGAGCCCCATAAAATGCACTTTTCTTTTTTAATTTTTTTTATTATACCGCCATGCTATATACAATTAAAAGATGTTCATGATTGGGTTTCAGTCGTACATTTTTCCAGTACCCATCCCTCCACCAGTGCCCCATTCCCACCACAAATATCCCCAAGTTCCCTCCCCTTCCTCCAGCCTACCTCTATCACAGGCACTATTTCTCTCTCTCTCCCTCCCTCTCTCTCTCTCTCTCTCTCTCTCTCTTCTCTCTCTCTTTTACGGATTATGATGTAAATCCCTTGTGTATATTCAATGTTCAGTTCTAGTGTTGTGCTAACATTTTCCATAATTAGTAGAGCACTAGTATATATTTATATACCATTAATGAATGCTGTCATTCTATATCTGTTTTTTTACTTTCTGACTAATTTCACTCAGCATGAAGCATGATACTCTCCATATCTATCCATTTGCATGTAAATTTCGTGACTTCATCTTTTCTGACAGCAACTGCATTTTTCTTATCAAAAAATAGAACTTTTATGTTTAAAGTTTGTTTTTTTTCTCTGACTTGACTGACCACTTACCTCTTAGTCTATCATGATGTTAAGAGAAATTTAATTCCAATATTGAGGAGGATTTAAAGTCAACTACATATGTTTCAGCCATTCTTTTGCTGGAATTGCAAACTTGAATACAGAGACAAATGCTTCACCACTTAATTAATTATTAACAAAAAAAATCCTAACACGTTGCCCTCCCCTGGAAGCTTTGGTTTTTGAACTGGTATAAAAGGACGTTAACAGAAAATTGTGGGGCTCTTATGTTAGGAAGTCTTCCAGAGGATTCAGTGTTGGTTCTTTATGGGAAGAGCGGTCCTTGGATAAGCTTTAGACCCTTTCCAGACGGTCTGTTGTTCGCTTCCCATCCTACTATACGTCTATAAGCAGACTAGATTCAAAATAAAACACAAAATATGAAAGAACATCTTTGAGCTTGATTGGCAGGGTAAGCATCAAATGAGTAAGATTATAAGAAATATAATCAGTAAGGAGAGTGGGATCTTTAATGCTTGCTTGCTAACATGACTCATTTGCTTTCTTCAGCAAGTCATTAGTCCTTCCCAAAGTGAAATTAGAAATTCCTATTTATTTTGCCCTTAAAAACCACTTGTAATTTTAATTTTATTGTTGATGTTATTTTAATTATCTGTTATTCTAAAGTGAAGTATCCTGACTCCATCTCAGGTACCCTACCTCCCTGGGGTGTGCAGCTGGCCGGGCGGGCACCTGGGGCCATGGTAGAGCCCCCAGGTCTCAGCAGAAGGTGGAACTACAACCCCCAGAAGTCCGAGGAACTGGAAGTAAACAGTCATTTTGAACTCTCACACCGGCCTGACTCCATCTCAGGTACCCTACCTCCCTGGGGTGTGCAGCTGGCCGGGCGGGCGCCTGGGGCCGTGGTAGAGCCCCAGGTCTCGGCAGAAGGTGGAACTACAACCCCCAGAAGTCCGAGTGGAACCGGAAGTAAATGGTCATTTTGAACTCTCACACCGGCCTGACTCCATCTCAGAAGGTGGAACTACAATCCCCAGAAGTCCGAGCGTAACCGGGAACGTAAACGGTCATTTTGAACTCTCACACCGCCTGACTCCATCTCAGGTACCCTACCTCCCTGGGGTGTGCGGCTGGCCGGGCAGGGCCCTGGGGCCATGGTAGAGCCCCAGGTCTCGCAGAAGGTGGAACTACAACCCCCAGAAGTCCGAGTGGAACCGGAAGTAAATGGTCATTTTGAACTCTCACACCGGCCTGACTCCATCTCAGAAAGTGGAACTACAACCCCCAGAAGTCCGAGCAGAACCGGAAGTAAACGATCATTTTGAACTCTCACACCGGCCTGACTCCATCTCAGGTACCCTACCTCCCTGGGGTGTGTGGCTGGCCGGGCGGGCGGACGCTAACGCGGCCGCTTATTAATAGAAAAACTAGGAATTTCAACACCAAGGGAAGGTAATACCCTCAAGAAAAAAGAAACAGTACACCAGAGGAATCTATCCCTGAACACTACAACACCATGGGGAAACAACGCAGATCCCCAGCTCGAAGAACAGATGAAGGAATCGACCCTGAAGACTCAAAAAAGAATACAGATGTGCATGATCTCTCTGACAGTGAAATCAGAGAAGAAATTGGTAGGATGTTTAAGGAGCTCAACGAAAAAATTGAGCAGATGTCCAATAAAATACAGGAGAACATAAACGAAGCAGTTGAAAGGGCTGTCAATAAACTACGGGAGGAAATGAGAGCAGAAATGAGAACCATGTAAATAGAAATATCATCACTTAAAAACTCAGTAGACGAAATGAAAAACACAATCGGGGCTCTGAATAGTAGGATGACAGCAGCGGAAGAGAGAATCAGTGAGACTGAAGATGAGCTGCAGAAAGCACTCAGAGATCTACATAAGATGGAAAAAGACCG
Source organism: Cryptotis parvus (assembly GCA_021461705.1). NCBI lineage: Eukaryota > Metazoa > Chordata > Mammalia > Eulipotyphla > Soricidae > Cryptotis > Cryptotis parvus. The sequence continues at coordinate 30,112 of JAJIBD010028811.1, forward strand.
GATAATGGATCAGCAATGAAACAGAGAACAATGGGATGAAGCCAGGCGGAACAACATAAGAATCATAGGAGTCCCAGAGGGACAAGAAAGTAACCCCAAGGAAATTAAAACAATTAAAAACATCCTGGCTGAAAAGTTCCCGAAGTTAAAGGACGAAGGCATACAGATCCAAGAAGCCCGACGTGTACCAGCAAGAAGAGACCCCAATAGAAAGACCCCAAGACACATCCTAGTCAAAGTAATGGATGCCATAGACAGAGACATAATTCTTCAGGCAGCAAGATCAAAGAAGGAAATTGTATACAAAGGAGCATCCATTCGACTTTCAGCAGACTTCTCAGAAGACACCCTCCAAGCCCGAAGGCAGTGGTGGGATGTAGTGAAAAAACTTAATGAAATGAATGCCTCAGCAAGAATTCTTTATCTGGCTAAACTCTCGCTCATATTTGAAGGAGAGATATACAACTTCTTGGATAAACAACAGCTTAGGAACATTGTAAAATCAAAACCAACCTTAAAAGAAGGACAGAAAGATCTACTATAAGAGGAGACATAACCCAAAATAACAACCAACCTATTCAGAAAGATGGCACAAAATCCCATGACAATAATCTCTCTCAATGTCAATGGTCTAAATGCACCAGTTAAGAGACACAGAGTCACACAATGGATCAAAAAAATTGAATCTGACATTCTGCTGCCTGCAAGAAACACACCTGAACAATCGGAGCAAAGACAGGCTCAAAATAAAAGGCTGGAAAACAATCCTTCATTCAAACAACCCATCCAAAAGGCTGGGGTAGCCATACTGGTATCTGACAACACAGACTTCAGGCTGAAGAAGGTCAGAAGGGACAGTGAAGGTCACTTCTTAATAGTCAAGGGATGCACATATCAGGAAGAAATCATGCTATTAAACATATATGCACCCAACGAGGCTGCCAGCAAAATACCTAAAACAACTACTAAAAGACTTCAAAGAAGACATTGACAGCAACACAACTGTAGTTGGAGACTTCAACACTGCTCTATCAACCCTGGATAGATCAACAAGATTGAAACTTACCAAGGAAATACTGGCCCTTAAAGAAGAGATGGAAGAAAGAGGGCTGGTAGACATATACAGGGCATTTCATCCCCAAAAAGCTGAATACACTTTCTTCTCCAGTGCACACACATGCTGAGCCATAAATCATACCTCCATAAAAACAAGAAGATAGAAATTGTGCCAACTACTTTTTCAGACCATGATGCACTGAAAATAGAAGTTAATTGTGTACACAAAAACGGAGACCAATACCAAGTACCTGGAAATTAAACAGCTCACTGCTGAACAACCAGCAAGTCATAAAAGAAATCAAAGAGGAAATCCAAAGATTCCTGGAAACAAATGAGACTGAAGACACGAATTACCAGAACTTGTGGGATACAGCGAAAGCAGTGTTAAGAGGCAAATTCATAGCTCTTCAAGCATTTATCAGAAAAGAAGAAAAGGCCATCATAAACAGTCTGACTTCCCAACTTAAGATCTTAGAGAGTGATCAACAAAAAGGAGCCCAACCCAAGCAGAAAGAAAGAAATAATAAAACTTAGAGCAGAAATCAATGAGACGGAATGTCAAAAAACAATCCAGAAGATCAACGAAACCAAAAGCTGGTTCTTTGAAAAAATAAACAAGATTGACAAACCACTTGCAAGACTTGTAAGAAAAGGAAAAGAGAGAACCCAAATAAATAGAATCAGAAATGAAAATGGGGACATCACAACAGAAACCACAGAAATTCAAAAGATCATCAGAGATTACTATGAGAGCCGGTACGCCACAAAACAAGGAAACCAAGAAGAAATGGACAAATTCCTAAATTCCTATAGCTTCCCAAGTCTGCAACAAGAAGATTTGGAATACCTCAACAAACCTATCTCCATCGAGGAAATAGAATCGGTAATCAAAAGTCTCCCCAAACACAAAAGCCCAGGTCCAGATGGATTCACCAGTGAATTCTACAAAACCTTTAAAGAGGACCTACTCCCAATTCTTTTTAAGCTCTTCCAACAAATTGAAGAAACAAAAACACTCCCAAATAGCTTTTACGAGGCACATATCACCCTGATACCCAAAGCAGACAAAGATGCCACAAAAAAAGAAAACTACAGACCAATCTCCCTGATGAATACAGATGCTAAAATCTTCAACAAAATACTAGCAAGTAGAATCCAAAGAGTCATCAAAAAGATTATACACCATGACAAAGTGGGATTCATCCCGGGAATGCAAGGATGGTTCAACATTCGCAAGTCAATCAACATAATACATCATATCAACAAAAAGAAAAATAAAAACCATATGATCATATCAATAGATGCAGAGAAGGCATTTGACAAGATTCAACACCCGTTCATGATTAAAGCTCTCCGTAAAATGGGAATTGAAGGAACCTTCCTCAAGATAATCCAGGCCATCTACTACAAGCCCACAGCGAGCATCATTCTGAATGGGGAAAAATTGAAAGCCTTCCCCTTAAGATCAGGGACAAGACAAGGCTGCCCACTCTCAGCACTTCTATTCAATATAGTACTGGAAGTACTTGCCATATCAATCAGGGAAGAAAAAAGACATTAAGGGCATCCAGATAGGAAGGGAAGAAGCCAAGTTATCACTATTTGCAGATGACATGATATTATAACTGGAAAACACGAAATTCTCTATCAAGAGGCTCCTAGAAATAATACATTCCTATAGCAGAGTAGCAGGGTACAAAATCAATACACAAAAGTCAATGGCCTTCCTATATGCAAAGAGCAAAAGAGAAGAAAGGGACATTAAAGAAACTATCCCATTCACAATTGCGCCGCAGAAAATCAAATACCTAGGAATCATTTTGACAAAGAATGTAAAGGATCTCTACAAAGAAAACTACAAAACGTTACTTCAGGAAATAAAAGAAGACCTGAGGAAATGGAGACATATTCCCTGCTCATGGATCGGAAGGATTAACATTATCAAAATGGTAATACTCCCTAGAGCTTTATACAGATTCAATGTGGTCCCTATAAAGATACCCATGATGTTCTTCAAAGAAATTGAACAAACACTCCTGAAATTTGTATGGAATAATAAAACTCCACGAATAGCTAAAGCAATCCTTGGGAAAAAGAAGATGGGAGGTATCACTTTCCCCAACCTCAAGCTCTACTACAGAGCAGTTGTAATTAAGACAGTGTGGTATTGGTATAGAGACAGACCTGTAGACCTATGGAATAGAACTGAATATCCTAAAACACATTCTCAAATATACAACCACTTAATCTTCGATAAAGGAGCAAAAAATATTAAGTGGAGCAAAGAAAGCCTCTTCAACAAATGGTGCTTGGAAAACCGGGCAGCTACATGTAAAAAAATGAACTTAGACCTCCTTCTAACGCCATGCACAAAAGTCAGATCTAAATGGATTCTAGATCTCAACATCAGACATGAATCTATAAGGTACATCGAAGAAAACATAGGAGAAATGCTCTACAACATCGAAACGAAAAGTATCTTTTAAAGATGACACACCACTGACCAAGCAAATGGAAGCAAAGATAAACAAATGGGATTATATAAAACTAAAAAGCTTCTGCACCTCAAAAGAAACGGTGACCAAGATACAAAGACAATCCACAGAGTGGGAAAGGATATTCACCCAATACCCATCTGACAAGGGGTTAATATCCAGGATATATCAGGCACTGGTAGCACTCCACAAGAAAAAAAACAGACAACCCAATCAAAAAATGGGGAGAAGAAATGAACAGAAGCTTCCAAAAAAGAAGAAATTCGAATGGCCAAAAGGCATATGAAAAAGTGTTCTCCATCTTTAATCATCAGGGAGATGCAAATCAAAACAAAAATGAGGTACTATCTCACAACACAGAGACTGGCACACATCCAAAACAGCAAGAACAACCGGTGCTGGTGTGGATGTGGGGGAAAAAAGGGACTCTGATCCACTGTTGGTGGGAGTGCCGACTGGTCCAGCCCTTTTGGAAAACAATATGGGCATTCCTCCGAAAACTAGATATTGAGCTCCCATTTGATCCAGCAATAGCACTCTTGGGAAAATACCCGAGAGACCGAAAAACACATAGCAGAAACACTATCTGTACTTCTTTATTCATCTCTGTGCTATTCACTATAGCTAGAATCTGGAAACAACCTAAATGCCCGAGAACAGAGGACTGGCTAAAGAAACTGTGGTACATCTACACTATGGAATACTATGCGGCTGTCAGAAAAGATGAAATTATGAAATTTACCTGCAAATGGATAGACATGGAGACTACCATGCTGAGTGAAATTAGTCAGAAGGAAAAGGACAGATATAGAATGACTGCATTCATTAATACGACATAAATAGATACCAGTGTTTTACTAAATGTGGGAAATTGTAATGGCAGATTAAAACTCACCATTGAATATACACAAAGAGACTTAAGTGATAAACTCTAAATACCTGCAGGGCTAGGCACAATGTGTAAAATAAGAGGGAGAGAGATGCAGAGACAGAGAGAGAGACAGAGAGAGAAAGAGAGGAAACTGGGGTACCTGCTATTAAGGCAGCATGGGGGTGGGCAGGAGGGGGGGGGGTACATTGGTGGTGGAAATGGGGCACTGGTGGAGGGAAGGGTGCTGGTGTACTGTATTACCAAGAACCAATTATGAACACCTTTGTAATTGTATGTTTCACTGTGGTATAATAAAAAATCAAAAAAAAAAATAGTGAAGTATCCATATGGCTGCATAATCATTTTAATTCCCATATCCCTTATCCCTAACATATCTGTTTATTGATTATTTAATAAATGCTTGCTAATTCAAAGAAAAAAAATCACACCTACTCTGTAATTATTTTCTTCTATTATTATGCTAGCCACTTCTCATTCACTCTAATCTAAATTTTGAAACTACCCAATATAATCGTCCCAACTTTTAGAGTGACAGAAATAAGTCTTCTTAAAGTTTTTCAAGATAACATTACTTATTCAAATATTGCAGCTAAAGAAACTAAAATAATATTGTTAATTTTTGCTACTTGTATACAACACAAAAATGACTGGGAAAATATGACCTCAAAGACAGAAGAGCAGAAATACTGGAAGATACAGCAGAAGCCTGGAAAAGCATTCGCAACCCCGCCTGTCCTTCGCCAACTATAAGACCAAGACAACTGCCCTCCGAAGACCTGATGGATCTATAACATCTCACAGAAAGGCAATGGAGAAGATTATCCATGACTTCTACTCAGATCTCTTTGATAGGCACATCCACCTGCCCACATACCAAATTCCACAGGATGGATATGTCATTCCCAATTATTCTGCTTTCTGAAATCCAACAAGCCATCTCGTCCGGTAAAGAAGGGAACAGCACCAGGCCCAGACAAAGTCAGACCCGAACACCTGAAGAATCTGCAGTCGGTACTCATCCATCCACTAGCACGGCTTTTCACATGCTACCTGTCCAAATGCAAGGCACCCTCCCAATGGAAAACCAGCAGGACAGTTCTACTGTTCAAGAAGGGAGACATTCACGACATCTGCAACTATTGCCCCATCTTCCTGTTGTCCCGTCATCTACAAGCTGTTTACACGAGTCATCCTGAACAGGATTGGCAGAACACTAGATAAAGGACAACCACGCGAGCAGGCTGGCTTCCGGAAAGGATTCAGCACAATCGACCATATCCATATGGTAACCAAGCTCATTGAGGTTTGTAGGGAGTACAAGATGCAGCTCTGTCTCACGTTCATTGATTTACAGATAGCCTTTTGATTCTGTGGAGACTGAAGCTGTCATCGAAGCCCTAGCCAAACAAGGGTGATCAAACCCAATACATCAAGATCCTTCATGAGCTGTATTACAAATTCACCACCAGGATCTCACCATTCTACAAAGAAGTGATCATTGATGTCAAAAGAGTGGTTTGACAGGGTGATACCATTTCACCAAAAACTCTTCAGCGCCACCGTCGAGAACACCATGCGACAATTAGAATGGGAAGGAATGGGAGTGAAGATAGATGGTCGGCAACTACACCACCTCTGCTTCGCTGATGACATCGTTCTAATATCACTAAACATTAGAGAAGCGGCACAACTGCTGGCTGACTTTGACCAAGAATGTGGAAAGATAGGTCTACAGCTGAATCTCAACAAAACTATATTCATGAAAAATTAACTAGTTCCAGAGGCCCCATTCACTCTCAATGGAACAAACATCTCTGAATGCAGCAGTTATATGTACCTAGGTCGAGAAGTCAACATGATGAATGACCTAAAACCTGGAGCTGCGCAGGAGGAAGAGAGCAGCATGGAATGCCTTCAAAGGCATCGAAGAAATAGCTAAAAGGACAAAGACCCTCCGGCTCCGGGCACATCTCTTCGACTCCACTGTTGTCCCTGCATTAGCATACGCCTCAGAGACCTGGGCCCTACAAAAGCAGGATGAGAATGCGATTGGGGTCTCCCAGAGAGGAATCAAAAGAGCTATGCTTGGAATATCACGCCTCACTCAAGTGAGAGAAGGAATCTGGAGTTCTGACCCCCGTCGCTATTCCAGAATCAGGAACACTGTCTCGTTTGCCAAGGCATCGAAAATCAGATGGGCTGGACATGTAATGCGATTTGGAGACAACGGCTGGACTAGAGCTGTTACTGACTGGATCCCACGGGATGTCAAAAGATCACGTGGCCGCCCACCTACAAGATGGTCAGACTTCCTTGTCAAGACCCTGAAGGAACGGCCTGAGGCTCTTCATATTCCTGAATCAACCAGATGCCATTGGGCTGCATTGGCACGTGATAGGGTCTAATGGAAATGTTACTGGCACCCGCTCGAGCAATCGA
>JAJIBD010028812.1:0-12259 GCA_021461705.1 Cryptotis parvus
GCAAGCTGGTGGTGCTTGGGGAAACAAAATGTACGGGAGGGATCAAACCTGGGTTGGTGCATACAAGGCAAATGCCCTCTACTCTGCTTTCAGCCGATGGCTCCCAACCCCTGTAAACTATCTCTTGAAAGTCTAAAATATATTTAACAATTAATGCCAAAGATATCCAGGAACATACATGGGGCAGAGCTTGTTACCAAGCCCCTCCCTGTGCCCTTACTGGGATCACGAGGTGCTCCAGGGAGGGAAGGAGGGTTCTAGTCCTGGCTCAAGCACCCCAGCAGTGCAAGTTCCTGCAGGAAACCAGAGGAACCCCACACCATGACGGCTGCCATTTAACATCCAGACTCCCACTTGTCAGAGATCCACCCAGCAGAAGAGTTTATCACAAGCCTGGCTCCCCTCAGAGACCCACCCCTGCAGCAGTCTGGTTTTCAAGCCCAGCCCAGGTATGCTGATCCAGAGACTCACATATGGTCAAGGTAAGAGATAGGCGCTCGCTAGCGTTCCCTGTGCCCAGCTGATCATGAGGCCCGAGAGGGATAGGTTCGAGCCCTGGCCAGCCACCCCAGCAGAGCTTCCAACCAGGTTCAGAGGGACTCCCCACTCCACGAGGGCCGCCATTTTCCACATCCCGACTCCCCCTCGTCAGACTGCCCCACCCAGCAGAAGAGCTTTATCACAAGCCCCGCTTACCCCAAAATGCTCAAGATTAGAGATGACTACAAGAGTATCCCACCCAAATACGGTAGAGCCTGCAAGCTACCCTGTCCCATATTTGATATGCCAAATACCAGTAATACTATAGACCTCATTCCCATGACCTGGATGTTTGAGGCTCTTATGTTCCTGGAGCAAGCAGATGCAGCTAGCAAATTTCATGACTCATTTTTCCCAACAGCTGCTTTTGTATTACAATGTGTAGATGTATCAGAGTTTAATCCAGTCATTTGTTCCTCTGGTGCCCTGGTTACTTACAGATTCTGACTATGTGAATAGTGCTGCTATGAACATAGAAGTGTAAATGGTGTCTCTGCTGTGTATTTTGGCTTCCTTGGCTATATATAGGAGTGGTATGGGTGGGTCAAATGGGAGCTCAATTTCTAGTTTCCTTTAGAAGAATGTCCATATTGTTTTCCAAAAAAGGCTCTATCAGTTGACATTCCCACCAACAAAGGATGAGTCCCTCTCTCCCCCCGCATCACATCCATCGCCAGCACTTATTGTTCTTGCTCTTGGATATGTGTTCCAGTTCGTGAATATCCAAGGCCAGGCAAAACATGAATATGGAGGTCTTGTCAGTGGGTGGAATCTATTGCAAGTGTCGGAAGAGATTAGGTAAGACATATAAAGAGAAACAGTGTAATTAATAATTGTTGGAAATAATAATACCAGCCTAGAACCAAGATTGAATAACCTCTAAATGTATGTATTGCAAGTCAATATGTAAGAGAAGGGAGGCAGCAGAGAGAGGAGACAGAGAGAGAGAGAGAGAGAGAGAGAGAGTCAAAGTACTTGAGGCAGGAGGCTGTGAGGGGAGGGATTCATGAAAATTATGGTGAGAAATGGGAACTGGATGGAGGGATGGGTGCTGGAACACTGTATGACTGGAAACCCAACATAAACATTCTTTGCAAATTGTTTATCTCATAGTGGTACAATAAAAACCAATTATCTTAAAAAAAAAAAAAGAAAATCAGACCCTGTGGGTAACAGAGTAAATGCAGAGGTCAAATCACTTTTCTTATATACAGATGATCTCTCTATCCCTGGTGATTCAAAGGGTATCCCTGGTCCATAAGTGAATGATCCCTGAGCACAGAGACAGGGAATACATTCTGAGCAATATTGATGTAACCCTCAAAAGAAACAAAAATTATACCATTAAAATCCATCCATATTTGGAAAGATGATTACTCTTAAAGTTATTAACTACAATCTAATCACTAATTTCTATCTTATAATTTAAAATACCGTTATCTAGTTTTCCCACATAAGTCTAAATTTTAATAAAAAATTGTCTAATGGCTAATATCTCAGAAATACTAGGATTTAAAAACAAATTCTACAAATCTTTGGGAAGTAGTGACAGTATATCTTCAGGGATTTTCAACGAAAAAATAATGTAAAAGACAAAATATAGTCTTCCAATCAACTGAAAACAAAAATAGCATAATGTTCCCAAAAACCTATTAAAAATACCATAAAAGTCTGTAAACACTGCAATATGGCTTCTATTCTCCTAATGCCTACCTTTGTACCAGACCCTTTCTATAACATTCCTTGCAGTCAATTGATCTTATTAAATATTTTCAATCAAAGTAGAAGTTTAGTGTGGAAATACAATGGTGATAAAATGAAATGCCCTATAAGCACTGTACCACCAACCTGAAACGAAAATATACAATCAAGTTTTTCTACATATCATCACTAAAAATATTTCATACTTTAAGAACTTGCTGATGTTGCACTACAGAAAATAGAATCCATAGTTTTTTTAATAAAATGTATTAGCTCTCTGTAATAGGCAAGCACAGATCCTTAAGTATCATTATAGCTATAGATTTGACTGTGTATAAAAACAGCTAAATAGTTATAAGTGGGAAACAGAAAAGTAGTTATGAAAGTACATCGCTATTTTATCTTCTTCTAAGACAAAAGCAAAATTTATGTATCTAGTTGATTTTATGATTATTAGTCTATACACATTATATTTATCCAAAAGGCAAATTAAAATGTTAAACATCTGAGTGGTGAACAGTATAGAATAGTATATACCATACAGTTTAGCACAAGTACAGACAACATTTTGCTTATGATAAGTTGTTTATGCACATTCACTAGCAATCATGCATTTTTTATCTTTTGATTTAGACAAGAATTTGATTTTATTCTATAGTCTTTAAGCATTATTTTATATATGTTTAAATATGATGCAGTTTGAATAAAAAGTCCTACCAAGATTTAGAAAATCATTTTAATAAACCTCATTTTTTCTTACAAGTCAGAAAGAAGTACATATAATGAGTAATGAATCAGATAAATGGTAACTGATGCCACCATACCTCATGTGAGGTAAAAATACCTAAGCTAATGGGAGAATTGGAGGTAATAGAGGTTAAGATAGAAAAGAATCAGCAATCAAGGTTATGATACTTTTAGATTTAAACATATGCTATTCCTGAACATTAAGATTAATCTATGCCATACACTATTGGCGTATAATGTATGAATGTCCTCCCATACATTATTGTTTTTGAGGCTCACTTATCCCATGCTCTAGAACTTGCTTTATTGTCAGGGATCACTTTAAAAAACTTATATATTTATTTATTTATTTATTTATTTTTAATTTTATTATAGTACCTTTTGAGATATACAATTACAAAAATGTTTATGATTAGATTTCGTCTTATAGTGTTCCAGCATCTATCTCTCCACCAGTGCACATTTCCCACCACCAATTTCAGGGCTCACTCTTAACTCCTGCACAAGTAGGACCATATGTAATGACAGGGTCTACTGAGCGTTGTTAGATGCCAGGCAAGTTCCCTGATCTCTACAAACTCTTTGGCCCCAATAATTAATTTCACTTTAATTAATCTAAATAAATAGATAATTATTCACAAGTGTTTGGGAAGCTTGGCTAAAAAAAAAATAATGAAGAAAAGGAATTTTATTTATCCATTCTTAAACTTCTTTGTTATTATATGTTTTATATTTTTATAAACCTATACTTTTATTATCCTCAGTTGCTTGTAAAAAGTTTGAAAATCCCAAAAAATATCCATCTTCTATTTTTCCTTTAGCCATTTTAAATTTTATAAGAGCCCCATAAATGCTTTTTTAATTTTTTATTATACCGCCATGCTATATACAATTAAAAAGATGTTCATGATTGGGTTTCAGTCGCATTTTTCCAGTACCCATCCCTCCACCAGTGCCCCATTCCCACCTCACAAATATCCCCAGTTCTCCTTCCTCCAGCCTACCTCTATCACAGGCACTATTTCTCTTCTCCTCCTCTCTCTCTCTCTCTCTCTCTTTCTCTCTCTCTTTACGGATTATGATGTAAATCCCCTTGTGTATATTCAATGTTCAGTTCTAGTGTTGTGCCAACATTACAATTAGTAGAGCAATCTTAGTATATATTTATATACCATTAATGAATGCTGCTCATTCTATATCTGTTTTTTACTTTCTGACTAATTTCACTCAGCATGAAGCATGATACTCCATATCTATCCATTTCCATGTACTTTCGGACTTCATCTTTCTATTGCGCAACTGTATTTTTCTTGTATCAAAAATAGAACTTTTATGTTTAAAGTTTGTTTTTTCTCTCTGACTTGACTGACCACTTACCTCTTAGTCTTACTGCGATGTTAAGAGAAATTTAAATTCCAATATTGGAGGAGATTAAAAGTCAACTTACATGTTTCCCTCAGCCATTCTTGCTGAATTGCAAACTTGAATACAGAGACAAATGCTTCACCACTTAATTAATTATTAACAAAAAAAAAAAATCCTAACACGTTGCTCCTCCCCCGTGCTTTGGTTTTGAACTGGTATAAAAGGACGTTAACAGAAAATTGTGGGGCTCTTATGTTAGGAAGTCTTCCAGAGGATTCAGTGTTGGTTCTTTATGGGAAGAGCGGTCCTTGATAAGCTTTAGACCCTTTCCAGACGGTCTGTTGTTCGCTTCCCATCCTTACCATACGCCTATAAGCAGACTAGATTCAAAATAAACACAAAATATGAAAGAACATCTTTGAGCTTGGATTGGCAGGGTAAGCATCAAATGAGTAAGATTATAAGAAATATAATCAGTAAGGAGAGTGGGATCTTTAATGCTTGCTTGCTAACATGACTCATTTGCTTTCTTCAGCAAGTCATTAGTCCTTCCCAAAGTGAAATTAGAAATTCCTATTTACTTTGCCCTTAAAAACCACTTGTAATTTTAATTTTTATTGTTGATGTTATTTTAATTATCTGTTATTCTAAAGTGAAGTATCCTGATTCCATCTCAGGTACCCTACCTCCCTGGGGTGTGCAGCTGGTCAAGGGCACCTGGGGCCATGGTAGAGCCCCAGGTCTCAGCAGAAGGTGGAACTACAACCCCCAGAAGTCCGAGCGGAACTGGAAGTAAACAGTCATTTTGAACTCTCACAATCGCCTGACTCCATCTCAGGTACCCTACTCCCTGGGGTGCAGCTGGTCGGAGCGTGGCGCTTGGGGGCCGCGGTAGAGCCCTTGTGTCTCCCGGCAGAAGGTGGAACTACAACCCCCTCTGTGAAACCGAAAGTGGAACCGGAAGTAAATGGTCATTTTGAACCCTCAATCGGCCTGACTCCATCTCAGAAGGTGGAACTACAACCCCAGAAGTCCGAGCGTAACTGGAACGTGAACGGTTATTTTGAACTCTCACACCGTTTGACGCATCTCAGGTAAATTCTACCTCCTTAAAAGTGCTGGTCGGGCGGTGGTGCCTGGGGGCCATGGTAGAGCCCCAGGTCTCGCAGAAGGTGGAACTACATAATTCCCCCAGAAAAGTCCGAGTGGAACCGGAAGTAAATGGTCATTTTGAACCCCTCACAATCGGCCTGACTCCATCTCGTGAAAGTGGAACTACAACCCCAGAAGTCTCGGGCAGAACCCGGAAGTAAACGATCATTTTCCTTGAACCCTCACACCGGCCTGACTCCATCTCAGGTACCCTACCTCCCTCTGGGGTGTGTGTGTGGCTGGTGGGCGGGCGGCCGCTACACGGCCATATTAATAGAAAACTAGGAAATTCAACACCAAGGGAAGGTAATCCCTCAAGGAAAAAGAAACAGTACACCAGAGGAATCTATCCCTGAACACCACAACACCATGGGGAAACAACGCAGATCCCCAGCTCGAAGAACAGATGAAGGAATCGACCCTGAAGACTCAAAAAGAATACAGATGTGCATGATCTCTGACAGTGAAATTAGAGAAGAAATTGGTAGGATGTTTAAGGAGCTCAACGAAAAAAATTGAGCAGATGTCCAATAAAATACAGGAGAACATAAACGAAGCAGTTGAAAGGGCTGTCAATAAACTACGGGAGGAAATGAGAGCAGGAAATGAGAACCATGCAAAATAGAAATATCATTGCTTAAAAACTCAGCAGAGCGAAATGAAAAACACAATCGGGGCTCTCAACAGTAGGATGACAGCAGCGGAAGAGGAGAGAATCAGTGAGACTGAAGATGAGCTGCAGAAAGCACTCAGAGATCTACATAAGATGGAAAAAGACCGGATAATGGATCAGCAACGAAACAGAGAACAATGGGATTGAAGCCAGGCGGAACAACATAAGACCATGGAGTCCCAGAGGGACAAGAAAGTAACCCCAAGGAAATTAAAACAGTAAAAAACATCCTGGCTGAAAAGTTCCCCCGAAAGTTAAAGGGACGAAGAGCATCCAGATCCAAGAAGCCCGGACGCGTACCAGCAAGAAGAGACCCCAATGAAAGACCCCAAGACACATCCTAGTCAAAGTAATGGATGCCATAGACAGAGACATAATTCTTCAGGCAGCAAGAGATCAAAGAAGGAAATTGTATACAAAGGAGCATCCATTTGACCTTTCAGCAGACTTCTCAGAAGACACCCTCCGAGCCCGAAGGCAGTGGTGGGATATAGTAAAAAACTTAATGAAATGAATGCCTCAGCAAGAATTCTTTATCTGGCTAAACTCTCACTCAGATTTGAAGGACAGATATACAACTTCTTGGATAAACAACAGCTTAGGAACTTTGTAAAATCAAAACCAACCTTTTAAAAGAAGGACTGAAAGATCTACTATAAGACGAGACATAAACCCAAAAAGAACAACCAACCTATTCAGAAAGATGGCACAAAATCCCATGACAATAATTCTCTCAATGTCAATGGTCTAAATGCACCAGTTAAGAAACACAGAGTGGCACAATGGATCAAAAAATTGAATCCGACATTCTGCTGCCTTCAAGAAACACACCTGAACAATCGGAGCAAAGACAGGCTCAAAATAAAAGGCTGGAAAACAATCCTTCATTCAAACAACCCATCCAAAAGGCTGGGGTAGCCATACTGGTATCTGACAACATAGACTTCCAGGCTGAAGAAGGTCAGAAGGGACAGTGAAGGTCACTTCTTAATAGTCAAGGGATGCATATATCAGGAAGAAATCACGCTATTAAACATATATGCACCCAACGAGGCCAGCAAAATACCTCAAAAACAACTACTAATAGGCTTCCAAGAGAGACATTGACAGCAAACACAATTGTAAGTTTGGAGACTTCAACCCTTGCTCTATCAACCCTGGATAGATCCAACAAGATTGAAACTTACCAAGGAAATACTGGCCCTAAAAGAAGAGATGGAAGAAAGAGGGCTGGTAGACATATACAGGGCATTTCATCCCCAAAAAAAGCTGGAATACACTTTCTTCTCAGTGCACATGGAACATACTCAAAATAGATCACATGCTGAGCCATAAATCATACCTCCATAAAATCAAGAAGATAGAAATTGTGCCAACTTTTTTCAGACCATGAGGCACTGAAAATAGAAGTTAATTGTACCCCAAAAGGAGACCAATACCAAGTACCTGGAAACTAAACAGCTCACTGCTGAACAACCAGCAAGTCATAAAGAAATCCAAGAGAGGAAATCCAAAGATTCCTGGAAACAAATGAGACTGAAGCAACGCATTACCAGAACTTGGTGGGACTACAGCGAAAGCAGTGTTAAGAGAGCAAGTTCATAGCTCTCTCAAAGACATTCATCACAGAGAGAAGAAAAAGGCCATCATAAACAGTCTGACTTCACAACTGTAAGATCTTAGAGAGTGATCAGCAAAAGAAGCCCAACCCAAGCAGAAAGAAAGAAATAATAAAACTTAGAGCAGAAATCAATGAGATGGAATGTCAAAAAACAATCCAGAAGATCAACGAAACCAAAAGCTGGTTCTTTGAAAAAATAAACAAGATTGACAAACCACTTGCAAGACTTGTAAGAAAAGGAAAAGAGAACCCAAATAAATAGAATCAGAAATGAAAACGGGGACATCACAGCAGAAACCACAGAAATTCAAAAGATCATCAGAGATTACTATGAGAGCGAGCCTGTACCCACGAAACAAGAGAACCTAGAAGAAATGGACAAATTCCTGAATTCCTATAGCTTCCCAAGTCTGCAACAAGAAGATTTGGAATACCTCAACAAACCTATCTCCATCGAGGAAATAGAATCGGTAATCAAAAGTCTCCCCAAACACAAAAAGCCCAGGTCCCAGATGGATTCACCAGTGAATTCTACAAAACCTTTAAAGAGGACCTACTCCCAATTCTTTTTAAGCTCTTCTCGGCAAATTTGAAGAAACAGAAACACTCCCAAATAGCTTTTACGAGGCACATATCACCCTGATACCCAAAGCAGACAAAGATGCCACAAAAGGAAAACTACAGACCAATCTCCCTGATGAATACAGATGCTAAGATCTTCAACAAAATACTAGCAAATAGAATCCCAAGAGTCATCAAAAAGATTATACACCATGACCAAGTGGGATTCATCCCGGGAATGCAAGGATGGTTCAACATCCGCAAGTCAATCAACATAATACATCATATCAACAAAAGAAAAATATAAAAACCATATGATCATATCAATAGATGCAGAGAAGGCATTTGACAAGATTCAACACCCGTTCATGATGAAAGCTCTCCGTAAAATGGGGATTGAAGGAACCTTCCTCAAGATAATCCAGGCCATCTACTACAAGCCCACAGCGAGCATCATTCTCAATGGGGAAAAACTGAAAGCCTTCCCCTTAAGATCAGGGACAAGACAAGGCTGCCCACTCTCACCACTTCTATTCAATATAGTACTGGAAGTACTTGCCATAGCAATCAGGGAAGAAAAAAAGACATTAGGGGCATCCAGATAGGAAGGGAAGAAGCCAAGTTATCACTATTTGCAGATGACATGATATTATACCTGGAAAAACCGAAACTCTCTACCAAGAGGCTCCTAGAAATAATACATTCCTATAGTAGAGTAGCAGAGGTACAAAATCAATACCCAAAAGTCAATGGCCTTCCTATATGCAAACAGCGAAAGAGAAGAAAGGGACATTAAAGAAACTATCCCATTCACAATTGGCGCAGAAAATCAAATACCTAGGAATCAGTTTGACAAAGAATGTAAAGGATCTCTACAAAGAAAACTACAAAAACGTTACTTCAGGAAATAAAAGAAGACCTGAGGGAAATGGAGACACATTCCCTGCTCATGGATTGGAAGGATTAACATTATCAAAATGGTAATACTCCCTAGAGCCTTATACAGATTCAATGCGGTCCCTATAAAGATACCCATGATGTTCTTCAAAGAAGTGAACAAACACTCCTGAAATTTGTATGGAATAATAAAACTCCACGAATAGCTAAAAGCAATCCCTTGGGAGAAAAAGAAGATGGGAGGTATCACTTTCCCCAACCTCAAGCTCTACTACAGAGCAGTTGTAATTAAGACAGTGTGGTATTGGTATAGAGACAGACCTGTAGACCTATGGAATAGAACTGAGTATCCTGAAACACATTCTCAAATATACAACCACTTAATCTTCGATAAAGGGCAAAAAATATTAAGTGGAGCAAAGAAAGCCTCTTCAACAAATGGTGCTGGGAAAACTGGGCAGCTACATGTAAAAAAATGAACTTAGACCTCCTTCTAACGCCATGCACAAAAAGTCAGATCAAAATGGATTCTAGATCTCAACATCAGACATGAATCTATAAGGTACATCGAAGAAAACATAGGAGGAAACGCTCTACGACATCGAAGCGAAAAAGTATCTTTAAAGGCGACACACCACTGACCAAGCAAATGGAAGCAAAGATAAACAAATGGGATTATATAAAACTAAAAAGCTTCTGCACCTCAAAAGAAACGGTGACCAAAGATACAAAGACAATCCACAGAGTGGGAAAGGATATTCACCCAATACCCATCTGACAAGGGGTTAATATCCAGGATATATCAGGCACTGGTAGCACTCCACAAAGAAAAAAACAGCCAACCCCATCAAAAAATGGGGAGAAGAAATGAACAGAAGCTTCCAAAAAAGAAGAAATTCGAATGGCCAAAAGGCATATGAAAAAGTGTTCTTCATCTTTAATCATCAGGGAGATGCAAATCAAAACAACAATGAGGTACCATCTCACACCACAGAGACTGGCACACATCCAAAACAGCAAGAACAACCGGTGCTGGCGTGGATGTGGGGGGAAAAAAAGGACTCTGATCCACTGTTGGTGGGAGTGCCGACTGGTCCAGCCCTTTTGGGAAAACAATATGGGCATTCCTCCGAAAACTAGATATTGAGCTCCCATTTGATCCAGCAATAGCACTCCTGGGAATATACCCGAGAGACCAGAAAACACATAGCAGAAACACTATCTGTACTTCTTTATTCATCTCTGCGCTATTCACTATAGCTAGAATCTGGAAACAACCTAAATGCCCGAGAACAGAGGACTGGCTAAAGAAACTGTGGTTCATCTACACTATGGAATACTATGCGGCTGTCAGAAAAGATGAAATTATGAAATTTACCTGCAAATGGATGGACATGGAGACTATCATGCTGAGTGAAATTAGTCAGAAGGAAAAGGACAGATATAGAATGACTGCATTCATTAATACGACATAAATAGATACCAGTGTTTTACTAAATGTGGGAAATGGTAATGGCAGATTAAAACTCACCATTGAATATACACAAAGAGACTTAAGTGATAAACTCTAAATACCTGCAGGGCTAGCCACAATGTGTAAAATAAGAGAGAGAGAGATGCAGAGACAGAAGAGAGAGAGAGAGAAAGAGAGGAAACTGGGGTACCTGCTATTAAGGCAGCATGGGGGGTGGGCGGGAGGGGGTGGGAGTACATTGGTGGTGGAAATGGGGCACTGGTGGAGGGATGGGTGCTGGTATACTGTATTACCAAGAACCAATTATGAACACCTTTGTAATTGTATGTTTCACGGTGGTATAATAAAAATTTTAAAAAAAAAATAAAAGTGGAAATATCCAATGGCTGCATAATCATTTTGAATTCCATATGCACCATCTAACATATCTGTTTATTGATTATTTAATAAATGCTTTGCTAATTCAAAGCAAAAAAATCACACCTACTCTGTAATTATTTACTTCTATTATTATATAGCCACTTCTCAATCACTCTAATCTCAAATTTTTGAAACTAACTAATATAATCGTCCCAACTTTTAGAGTGACAGAAATAAGTCTTCTTAGGTTTCAAGATCACAGCCCTTAATTCAAAATGTGCAGCCTAGAAACTAAAATTAATATTGTTAATTTTTTACTTTTGTATACAGCACTAAATGACTGGGGCAATGTGACCTCAAAGACAGAAGAGCAGAAATGTCTGGAAGATACAGCAGAAGCCTGGAAAAGCATTGCAACTCCCTTCTGTGCCAATCAGCTATAAGACCAAGACAACTGCCCTCCAGGAGCCTAGTGGATCTAACCCATCTCCTGAAGGAGCGAGTAAGGAGAGAAGATTGTCCCATGACTTCTTCTCAGATCTCTTTGATAAAAGCACATCCACCTGCCCACATACCAAATTCCACAGGATGGATATGTCATTCCCAATTATTCCTGCTTTCTGAAATCCAACAAGCCATCTAAGTCGGTAAAGAAGAGAGGTACTGGAGAGCCCAGACAAAGTCAGAGCGACACACCTGGAAAAAAGAATCTGCAGTGGTGCTTCCATCCATCCACTAATACGGCACTAAACATGCTACCTGTCAAATGCAAGGCACCCTCCCAATGGAAAACCAACGGGACAGTTCTACTGTTCAAAGAAGGGAGACATTTACGACATACACAACTCTTGCCCATGGCACCTGTTGTCCATTCATCCCAAGCTCTTTACACAGTCATCCTGAACAGGATTGGCAGAACACTAGATGAAGGACAACACCGCAATAACAAGGCTGGCTTCGGAAAGGATTCACACTGTCGACCATATCCATAGGCCCAACCAAGCTCGTGAAAAAGTTTGTAGGGAGTACAAGATGCAGCTCTGTCTCACGTTCATTGATTTACAGATAGCCTTTGATTCTGGGGAGACTGGAAAGCTGTCATGAAGCCCCTAATAAACAGGGTGATCAAACCCAGCTACATCAAGATCCTTCATGAGCTGTATTACAA
>JAJIBD010028813.1:0-37084 GCA_021461705.1 Cryptotis parvus
AGGTATGCCCTCAAGAAAAAGAAACAGTACACCAGAGGAATCCATCCCTGAACACCACAACACCATGGGGAAACAACGCAGATCCCCAGCTCGAAGAACAGATGAAGGAATCGACCCTGAAGACTCAAAAAGAATACAGATGTGCATGATCTCTCTGACAGTGAAACCAGAGAAGAAATTGGTAGGATGTTTAAGGAGCTCAACGAAAAAATTGAGCAGATGTCCAATAAAATACAGGAGAACATAAACGAAGCAGTTGAAAGGGCTGTCAATAAACTACGGGAGGAAATGAGAGCAGAAATGAGAACCATGCAAATAAGAAATATCATCGCTTAAAAACTCAGTAGCCGAAACGAAAAACACAATCGGGGCTCTGAATGGTAGGATGACAGCAGCGGAAGAGAGAATCAGTGAGACTGAAGATGAGCTGCAGAAAGCACTCAGAGATCTATATAAGATGGGGAAAAAGACCGGATAATGGATCAGCAACGAAACAGAAAACAATGGGATGAAGCCAGGCAGAACAACATAAGACTCATAGAGTCCCAGAGGGACAAGAAAGTAACCCCAAGGAAATTAAAATAGTTAAAAACATCCTGGCTGAAAAGTTCCCGAGTTAAAGGATGAAGGCATCCAGATCCAAGAAGCCCGACCGCGTACCAGCAAGAAGAGACCCCAATAGAAAGACCCCCAAGACACATCCTAGTCAAAGTAATGGATGCCATAGACAGAGACATAATTCTTCAGGCAGCAAGATCAAAGAAGGAAATTGTATACAAAGGATAATCCATTCGACTTTCAGCAGACTTCTCAGAAGACACCCTCCAAGCCCGAAGGCAGTGGTGGGATATAGTGAAAAAAAAACTTAATGAAATGAATGCCTCAGCAAGAATTCTTTATCCGGCTAAACTCTCGCTCAGATTTGAAGGACAGATATAAAACTTCTTGGATAAACAACAGCTTAGGAACTTTGTAAAATCAAAACCAACCTTAAAAAGAAGGACTGAAAGTTCTACTATACGACGAGACATAACCCAAAAGAACAACCAACCTATTCAGAAAGATGGCACAAAAATCCCATGACAATAATCTCTCTCAATGTCAATGGTCTAAATGCACCAGTTAAGAGACACAGAGTGGCACAATGGATCAAAAAATTGAATCCGACATTCTGCTGCATGCAAGAAACACACCTGAACAATCGGAGCAAAGACAGGCTCAAAATAAAAAGGCTGGAAAACAATCCTTCATTCAAACAACCCATCCAAAAAGGCTGGGGTAGCCATACTGGTATCTGACAACATAGACTTCAGGCTGAAGAAGGTCAGAAGGGACAGTGAAGGTCACTTCTTAATAGTCAAGGGATGCATATATCAGGAAGAAATCACGCTATTAAACATATATGCACTAACGAGGGGCCAGCAAAATACCCAAAACAACTACTAATAGACTTCAAAGAAGACATTGACAACAACACAATTGTAGTTGGAGACTTCAACACTGCTCTATCAACCCTGGATAGATCAACAAGATTGAAACTTACCAAGGGAAATACTGGCCCTTAAAGAAGAGATGGAAGAAAGAGGGCTGGTAGACATATACAGGGCATTTCACCCCCCAAAAAGCTGAATACACTTTCTTCTCCAGTGCCCACGGAACATACTCCAAAATAGATCACATGATGAGCCATAAATCATACCTCCATAAAATCAAAAGATAGAAATTGTGCCAACTACTTTTTCAGACCATGAGGCACTGAAAATAGAAGTTAATTGTACACAAAAACGGAGACCAATACCAAGTACCTGGAAACTAAACAGCTCACTGCTGAACAACCAGCAAGTCATAAAAGAAATCAAAGAGGGAAATCCAAAGATTCCTGGAAACAAATGAGACTGAAGACACGAATTACCAGAACTTGTGGGATACAGCAAAAGCAGTGTTAAGAGGCAAGTTCATAGCTCTTCAAGCATTTATCAGAAAAGAAGAAAAGGCCATCATAAACAGTCTGACTTCACAACTTAAGATCTTAGAGAGTGATCAACAAAAAGGAGCCCAACCCAAGCAGAAAGAAAGAAATAATAAAACTTAGAGCAGAAATCAATGAGATGGAATGTCAAAAAACAATCCAGAAGATCAACGAAACCAAAAGCTGGTTCTTTGAAAAAATAAACAAGATTGACAAACCACTTGCAAGACTTGTAAGAAAAGGAAAAGAGAGAACCCAAATAAATAGAATCAGAAATGAAAACGGGGACATCACAACAGAAACCACAGAAATTCAAAAGATCATCAGAGATTACTATGAGAGCCTGTACGCCACAAAACAAGAAAACCTAGAAGAAATGGACAAATTCCTGAATTCCTATAGCTTCCCAAGTCTGCAACAAGAAGATTTGGAATACCTCAACAAACCTATCTCCATCGAGGAAATAGAATCAGTAATCAAAAGTCTCCCCAAACACAAAAGCCCAGGTCCAGATGGATTCACCAGTGAATTCTACAAAACCTTTAAAGAGGACCTACTCCCAATTCTTTTTAAGCTCTTCCAACAAATTGAAGAAACAAAAACACTCCCAAATAGCTTTTATGAGGCACATATCACCCCTGATACCCAAAGCAGACAAAGATGCCACAAAAAAGGAAAACTACAGACCAATCTCCCTGATGAATACAGATGCTAAGATCTTCAACAAAATACTAGCAAATAGAATCCAAAGAGTCATCAAAAAGATTATACACCATGACCAAGTGGGATTCATCCCGGGAATGCAAGGATGGTTCAACATTCGCAAGTCAATCAACATAATACATCATATCAACAAAAAGAAAAATAAAAACCATATGATCATATCAATAGATGCAGAGAAGGCATTTGACAAGATCCAACACCCGTTCATGATAAAAGCTCTCCGTAAAATGGGGATTGAAGGAACCTTCCTCAAGATAATCCAGGCCATCTACTACAAGCCCACAGCGAGCATCATTCTCAATGGGGGAAAGACTGAAAGCCTTCCCCTTAAGATCAGGGACAAGACAAGGCTGCCCACTCTCACCACTTCTATTCAATATAGTACTGGAAGTACTTGCCATAGCAATCAGGGAAGAAAAAAGACATTAAGGGCATCCAGATAGGAAGGGAAGAAGCCAAGTTATCACTATTTGCAGATGACATGATATTATACCTGGAAAACCCAAAACTCTCTACCAAGAGGCTCCTAGAAATAATACATTCCTATAGCAGAGTAGCAGGGTACAAAATCAATACCCAAAAGTCAATGGCCTTCCTATATGCAAACAGCGAAAGAGAAGAAAGGGACATTAAAGAAACTATCCCATTCACAATTGCACAGGAAAATCAAATACCTAGGAATCAGTTTGACAAAGAATGTACAAGGATCTCTACAAAGAAAACTACAAAACGTTACTTCAGGAAATAAAAGAAGACCTGAGGAAATGGAGACATATTCCCTGCTCATGGATCGGAAGGATCAACATTATCAAAATGGTAATACTCCCTAGAGCTTTATACAGATTCAATGCGGTCCCTATAAAGATACCCATGATGTTCTTCAAAGAAATTGAACAAACACTCCTGAAATTTGTATGGAATAATAAAACCCCACGAATAGCTAAAGCAATCCTTGGGAAAAAGAAGATGGGAGGTATCACTTTCCCCAACCTCAAGCTCTACTACAGAGCAGTTGTAATTAAGACAGTGTGGTATTGGTATAGAGACAGACCTGTAGACCTATGGAATAGAACTGAGTATCCTGAAACACATTCTCAAATATACAACCATTTAATCTTCGATAAAGGAGCAAAAAATATTACGTGGAGCAAAGAAAGCCTCTTCAACAAATGGTGCTGGGAAAACTGGGCAGCTACATGTAAAAAATGAACTTAGACCTCCTTCTAACGCCATGCACAAAAAGTCAGATCAAAATGGATTCTAGATCTCAACATCAGACATGAATCTTTAAGGTACATCGAAGAAAACATAGGAGAAACGCTCTACGACATCGAAACGAAAAGTATCTTTAAAGATGACACACCACTGACCAAGCAAATGGAAGCAAAGATAAACAAATGGGATTATATAAAACTAAAAAGCTTCTGCACCTCAAAAGAAACGGTGACCAAGATACAAAGACAATCCACAGAGTGGGAAAGGATATTCACCCAATACCCATCTGACAAGGGGTTAATATCCAGGATATATCAGGCACTGGTAGCACTCCACAAGAAAAAACAGCCAACCCCATCAAAAATGGGGAGAAGAAATGAACAGAAGCTTCCAAAAAAGAAGAAATTCGAATGGCCAAAAGGCATATGAAAAGTGTTCTTCATCTTTAATCATCAGGGAGATGCAAATCAAAACAACAAAGAGGTACCATCTCACACCACAGAGACTGGCACACATACAAAACAGCAAGAACAACCAGTGCTGGCGTGGATGTGGGGGAAAAAGGGACTCTAATCCACTGTTGGTGGGAGTGCCGACTGGTCCAGCCCTTTTTGGAAAACAATATGGGCATTCCTCCGAAAACTAGATATTGAGCTCCCATTTGATCCAGCAATAGCACTCCTGGGAATGTACCCGAGAGACCGAAAAACACATAGCAGAAACACTATCTGTACTTCTTTATTCATCTCTGCGCTTATTCACTATAGCTAGAATCTGGAAACAACCTAAATGCCCGAGAACAGAGGACTGGCTAAAGAAACTGTGGTTCATCTACACTATGGAATACTATGCGGCTGTCAGAAAAGATGACATTATGAAATTTACCTGCAAATGGAGGGACATGGAGACTATCATGCTGAGTGAAATTAGTCAGAAGGAAAAGGACAGATATAGAATGACTGCATTCATTAATACGACATAAATAGATACCAGTGTTTTACTAAATGTGGGAAATGGTAATGGCAGATTAAGACTCATCATTGAATATACACAAAGAGACTTAAGTGATAAACTCTAAATACCTGCAGGGCTAGCCACAATGTGTAAAATAAGAGGCAGAGAGATGCAGAGACAGAGAGAGAGACAGAGAGAGAAAGAGAGGAAACTGGGGTACCTGCTATTAAGGCAGCATGGGGGTGGGCAGGGAGGGGGTGGGGGTACATTGGTGGTGGAAATGGGGCACTGGTGGAGGGATGGGTGCTGGTATACTGTATTACCAAGAACCAATTATGATCACCTTTGTAATTGTATGTTTCACTGTGGTATAATAAAAAATTAAAAAAAAAATTACAGTAATATCACCAGTATAGTATTATTCACAAGGGGTAAAACTTCAAAGCTAAATATTATTATTTAATATGATAATATTAAATTGGCACCATTGTGGAAACCTGGGAAGATACCATCATTGACGACATCTATAGAAGAATACAACCAACTGATTCAGCACCTCCATGATTGTGCAAAGAATGTCGAGAGAGAGAAAGCCACAAAAGTATGCCTGTCTTCAGAAACTCTCGAGTTCATTCGCCAACGTGGCAAGGGGCAAGACTCAGGCAACCAAATGCTAATGTCCAAGCTCGCAAAGCAGTGCAGAGAAGCGAATAAAGGAAGACCTCAAAAGAGAGCAGAGAAGAAATACTGGAAGATGCAGCAGAGGCCGGGAAAAGCATTCTCAATGCCCACCTGTCCTTCACCAACTATAAGACCAAGATGACTGCCCTCCGAAGTCCTGATGGATCGATCACATATTCCAGAAAGGCAATGGAGAAGATTATCCATGACTTCTACTCAGATCTCTTTGATAGTCACATCCACCTGCCCACATACCAAATTCTGCAGGATGGATATGTCATTCCCAATGTCCTCCCTTCTGATATCGACATGCCATTTCATCGGTAACAAAGGGAACAGCACCCGGGATAAAGTCAGACCCTAACACCTGAGGAATATACCATCAGTACTCATCAATACACTGGCTCGGTTCTTCACATGCTACCTGTCCGAATGCAAGGTGCCCTCCCAATGGAAAACCAGCAGGATAGTTCTATTATTCAAGAAGGGAGACATCCACTACATTGGCAATTATCCCCCCCATCTGCCTGTTGTCTGTCACCTACAAGCTGTTCACTCAAGTCATCCTGAACAGGATTGGAAGAACATTAGATGAAGGACAACCATGGGAGCAAGCTGGCTTTCGAAAAGGATTCAACACAATTGACTATATTCACATGCTATCCAAGCTCATTGAGGTTTGTAGGGAGTTCAAATTGCCTCTCTGACTCATGTTCATTGATTGAAAGAAAGCCTTTGGTTCTGTGAAGACTGAAGCAGTCATCAAAGCCCTAGCCAAACAGGGTGTTAAAACCCAATACATCAAGATCCGTCGTGAGCTGTATTACAGATTCACCACCAGGATCTCACCATTCTACAAGGACGTGATCATTGATGTCAAAAGAGGAGTTTGGCAGGGTGATACTATTTCACCAAAACTCTTCAGCGCCACCTTCGAGAACATCATGTGACAATTAGAATGGGAAGGAATGGGAGTGAAGATAGATGGTCTGCAACTACACTACCTCTGCTACATTGATGACATCATTCTAATAACACCAAACATTAGACAAGCGGCACAGATTCTGGCTGACTTCGACTAAGAATGTGGAAAGATAGGTCTACAGCTGAATCTGAACAAACTATGTTCATGAAAAATGAACTAGTTCCAGAGGCCCCATTCACTCTCAATGGAACAGACATTTCTGAATGCAGCAGTTATGTGTACCTAGTTTGAGAAGTCAACATGATGAACGACCTAAAACCTGAGCTGTGCAGGAGGAAGAGAGCGGCATGGAATGCCTTCAAAGGCATTGAAGAAATAGCTAAAAGGACAAAGAACCTCCGGCTCCAGGCACATCTCTTCAATTCCACCATTCTCCCTGCATTAACATACGCCTCAGAGACCTGGGCCCTACAAAAGCAGGATGAGAATGCTATTTTGGACTCCCAAAGAGGAATCAAAAGAGCTATGCTTGGTATACCACGCCTCACTCAAGTGAAAGAATGAATCCAGAGTTCCGACCTCCATAGCTATTCCAGAATCAGGGACGCTGTCTCATTTTCCAAGGCATCAAAATCTGGTGGGCTGGGCATGTAATGGAGATGACCACTGGACTAGAGCCATTACCGACTGGATTCCATGGGATGTCAAAAGATCTCTTTGTCCGCCCACTTACAAGATGGTCAGACTTCTTCGTCAAGACCCTGAACTAATGGTTTGAGGCTCTTCATATTTCTGAAGTAAGCAGATCCCATTGGGCTACATTGGTGTGTGATAGGGTCAAATGAGAATGTTACTGGCACCTGCTCAAGCAAATCGATGAATATTGGGATTCAAGTGATCAAGTGATGATATAGTAAAGATCAAGTACGGCATCACTGGTCTGACTGAGCCGAGAAAGCATCAATCATATCATGCCGTCTTAGACACTGGAGAAGAACTGATCCTCAGAACATGCAATGAAAAAGGCATCAGTGTTGTTGGTGTCCTTGTCAACACAAACCTGGCCATGAGCATTGATTCATTTGAGTGCCTAACAAACCAGATTGGATGATCACATTTGAATAGATGTGGCTCACACCCAGTAGTTTCTATCTTCATTGTCTATGCACCAACATCACATACAAGGAAGAAATTGAGAAATTGTACATGACACTGAAGGAATTCAAAAATATCACACCATCTACAAGATTATAGTCAGTGATTTTAATGCCAAAGTGAACCGAGAAGATTGGCTGAAGAACTCCACATAGGGACCCATGGCCTAGAATGGAACGAACAGGGTGAGAGACTATCTGAGTTCATCATGTCCACCAGAGTATTCATGGTAACTCACAGTTACAGAAGGCTGAATCTAAATGTTGGACATATGAATCTCTTGGTGGACAGTTCCAAAAAATGAAATTGACTATATATATTCAATGAATGGTTATATAAGCCTGACTGTGTTGCTGTCATCCCAATTTCCAAACAGGATCGGACCAAAATCTCCTTCGTGCAAAATTCTACTTCATGGAACAGGGAGAAAGGACTGCACAGTTTAAGAAGAGATATCCCAGAATTACCACCAACTGGGAGCTCTTTGTCACCATTTCAGCAATATGGGAAGATGACATAATTGACAACATGGATGAAAAATTCAACAAATTGATTCAGCACCTCAATGATTGTGAGAGGAACAAAGAGAGAGAGAGAGACAGAGAGAGAGAGAAAGCCACCAAAGGATGCCTGTCTTCAAAAACTCTTGAGTTCATTCACAACATGGTAAGGCCAAAGCCTCAAGCAACCAGATGATAATGTCCAAGCTCACAAAGCAATGCAGAGAAACAATAAAGGAAGATCTCAAAGAAAGAAGAGCAGCAATAATAGCCAATGCAGCAGAAGCTGAGAAAAGCATTCACAATGCCCACTTGTCTTTTGCTAACTATAAGACCAAGATGACTGTCCTCCGACATCCTGATGGATCTATCACATCTTCCAGAAAGGCAATGGAGAAGATTATCCATGACTTCTTCTCAGATCTCTTTGATAGCCACGTCCTACCTGCCCACATACAAAATTCAGCAGATGGATATGTCATTCCCAATGTTCTCACTTCTGAAATCTGACATGCCATTTTGTTGGTAAAGAAATGAATAGCACCCAGACAAGGCAAAGTCAGACCCAAACACCTGAAGAATATGCCATCAATACGCATCAACACACTAGCTCGGCTCTTCACACACTACCGTCCTGAATGCCTGGTGTCCTCCCAATGGAAAACCAGCAGGACAGTTCTACTGTTCAAGAAGGGAGATACTCATGACATTGGCAACTATTGCCTGATCTGCCTGTTGTCTGTCATCTACAAGCTGTTCTCTTGAATCATCCTGAACAGGATTGGCAGAACATTAGATGAAGGAACAACCATGTGAACAAGCTGGCTTCCAAAAAGGATTCAGCACAATCTATCATATCCACATGGTAACCAAGCTCATGAGGTTTGTAGGGAGTTCAAGGTGCCACTCTGTCTCACTTTCACTGATTTAAAGAAAGCCTTTGATTCTGTGGAGTCTGAAGCGGTCATGGAAGCTTTTGCCAAACAGGGCATTCAAATTAAATCCATCAAGATCCTTTGTGAGCTGTATTATGGATTCATATTCTATAAGGAAGTGATCATTGATATCAAAAGAGGGGTTTATCAGGGTGATACCATTTCACTGAAACTCTTCAGCACCACCCTCAAGAACGTCATGTTACAATTAGAATGGGAAGGAATGGGAATGAAGATAGATGGTCGGCAACTACATCACCCTCTGCTTTTGCTGATGACATCATTCTAATAACACCAAACATTAGCCAAGTAGCTCAAATTCTGGCTGATTTCAACAATGAATGAGAAAATGTAGGTCTACAGCTGGATCTCAACAAAAAAAAGTTCATGAAAAATGAACTAGTTCCAGATGCTCCATTCACTTCAACTGAATAAACATCTCTGAATGCAGTAGTTATGTGTACCTGAGTCGAGAACTCAACATGATGAATGACCTAGCACCTGAGCTGCAAAGGAGGAAGAGATTGGCGTAAAACACCTTCAAGAGCATCAAAGAAATAGCTGAAAGGACAAAGAACCTCTGGCTCCAGGCACATTCCTTCGACTCCCACCGTTCTGCCTGCATTAACATAGAGTGCAGAGACCTTGGCCCTACAAAAGCAGGATTGAGTTATTCAGGTATCCCAAAGAGGAATGGAAAGAGCTATGCTTGGAATATCACGCCTCACTCAAGTGAGAGATGGAATCTGGAGTGCCAACCTCATCATTGATTGAGAGTCATGGATGCTGTCTCATTTGCCAATGCATCGAAAATCAGATGGGCTGGACATGCAATGCATCTTGGAGACGAGCACTGGACTAGAGCTGTCACCAACTGGATCTCATGGGAATTCAAAATATCATGTGGCCGCCCACCTACAAGATGGTCAGACTTCCTCTTCAAGACCCTGAATGAATGGTTTGAGGCTCATTGTATTCCTGGAGCAAGCAGATGCCACTGGGCTACACTGGCACATGACAGAAATGAACAGTAATGTTACTGGTGTCTGCTCGAGCCAATAAATGAATAACAGGATGTCAAGTGATCAAGTGATGATATAATATGCATTTCTAAAACACTCAGGTCAACGAATAATACTATAATATGAAACCATAGTGCTGTTA
Organism: Cryptotis parvus; assembly: GCA_021461705.1. Lineage (NCBI taxonomy): Eukaryota > Metazoa > Chordata > Mammalia > Eulipotyphla > Soricidae > Cryptotis > Cryptotis parvus. The sequence continues at coordinate 10,222 of JAJIBD010028813.1, forward strand.
ATTTTACATATTCAAATTTTCCTTGTTAATCAGACTATATAGTACTAAAATATACAGAATAATAAAATGAGCAAATATAAAAAATTGAAAAGATTAGTGTACCCCAGGATATTTGCATTTGGTGTTCACAGGAGCACTAACTAACTTTGTAGTACTAAAATTTCTTCGATTTTTTTGGGGTCACCCCGAAGACACTTGGATTACTATTGGCTCTTTGCTCAGGAATTACTCCTGGTGGTGCTCGGGGATCATATGTGATGCCGAGGATCTAACCTGGGTGAGCCTCGTGCAAGGCAAACACCCTACCTGCTGTGCAATCACTCCAGCCCTGATGTTTTTCAAACTATTTCAACATGCACCTCTTATTATGTACATCTGAAATCTATTATGATAGTGAGAACATTGTAAAAATCTACAAAAACAAAACTAATGAGGAAAATGGATTAGAAATAGAAATTTTTGAAGTTTTTTCTTTGGATGCTCACAATGAAACATCTTACAAATTTTTTTTTAATTTTTTTCTTATACCACCATGAAACACACAATTACAAAGGTGTTCATAATTGGTTCTTGGTAATACAGTATTCCAGCACCCATCCCTCCACCAGTGCCCCATTTCCACCACCAATGTACCCCCCCCCCCCCCCCCCGCCTTAATAGCAGGTACCCCAGTTTCCTCTCTTTCTCTCTCTCTCTCACTGTCTCTGCATCTCTCTCCCTCTTATTTTTAAACATTATGGCTAGCCCTGCAGATATTTAGAGTTTATCACTTAAGTCTCTTTGTGTATATTCACATCTTACAAACTGATGGAAGTACTTTCCCTTCATGGATAAAGATCATTGAGCTAGACAGTGATGGAAAAGCATTTCCAAATCTGGTTGTATTACTTTAGAAATAGCACAGAAATGTAAGTTAACTACTTGGACTTATCATCAGAGTCCTCCTCAAACTTATATTGACTTTTGTGATAATCACATCCATTATTTTATGAACTTAGCCTTCAAGATTGAATAATGAATGGAACATTGACTGAACTCGTCAATAGTCTATTATAATTTCCCTTAATACAGCAATATTGGAGAATCTCAGTTTGTTGGAAAACCTACAGTTGCTTAATAACTATAAAAATAGATGTGCATAATAATAAAGACATAAACTATTTAAAAATGTCTAGTAACTGGACGATAAAAGACAGCAATGCAGCATGAAAGGAAAAAACATTTTTTTCAAGGTTTAGGTGAGCTAAATTTGTGGAATTTGAAATTTGAATAAATTTGTGCTATACATTTTTAATTTTAAGCTGGTGACATTTATTTCTTGTTTACTGCATGCCAGATATGGTGAATACTTTCTTTAAGAGATAATTTAACCCTCTTCTGTCTTGGATACTTGTCTCTATTATAAGAATCCTTACATTGGAAGAAGATTTTGTTTGTATTTTAATTTTGGGACCACACCAGGAAGTGCTCAGAGCTTACTCCTGGCTCCGCACTCAGGACTAACTCCTGGAAGTCAAACTTGGGTTGACCTAGCAAGGCAAACATGTACTATATATCGTACTATTGCTCCACCCCCCTGGAAGAGTCTTTTTAAGAAAGAAAATGAGAAATGTATTACATTTTAACAAAATCAGTATGTAAAACAGGGGTCAGAAAACTATGTCCTTTTTGTTATACTAAACAAAGTTTTGATGTAACAGAGACCACATGCTTAATAGAGTTTTTGTGCTGTAACAAGAGTTGGGCAGTTGTAACTGATTGTTCTGACTACAAATTCTCAGTACTTAATATATGGCTCTTTGCAAAAAATGTGCTGAAGCTACTTCTTAATTTCACTCATATTTGCAAGCATGCAGAGAAGAATCTACTTAAAGAATGCTATTTCACAGGTGATTAGGTGCTCATGTAGTTTGTAAAGGAAACGAATGCCTTTCATCTGCAAAGTGATCCTTAAAATTTGCCATTGATATTATTAGCCCAGTCAAAAAGAAATTAGTATTTAAGTTCTGGAATTTATCAGGCTGGAAAGAAAAGAAACTATGAGATTACTAAGTAGTTAATTTGCATTTAAAAAATCTGTAACTATTGGGCACTTGACATTTTATTGAGAACTTATGGCCTTCAAGCATCTTTCAAGTTATTAAGAGTAGAGGACCATTTCTCTGTATCTCTTGGAAGAATAGTTTTGATTTTTCTATCTTCTCACTTGAGATTCCTTTTGGCTTGTATTTCTCTGGCCTATATGTTTGTGAATTTTGACTGTGGAGTGAGCACTATAACATTGGTGAGCTCAGTTTCCAAGAGACAGAACATGTTGGTCTAGGCCACGTCCTAGAGTGATTTAAATAAATCATGTATAAAGAACTGAGACAAGGTTAGTGTTGGCCAAGTAGCATCAATTGTGGAATCTCCAGACATCTATTTGCAGAAGAAATATAATGCTTAAATTCAGAAGTGCATAGTTTTGAACAGAGTAATATCTAATGCTGATGAAACAACAGATCTAGGTGTCACAACTCAAGGGTCCTGGGTATATATTTTTATATTTATTAAAATATTTATTGAGTCACTCAGACCACTACAAAGCTGTTTATGACTGGGTTTCAGTCATGCAGTGTTCTATCCCTCTATCAGTGCCCTCCCATCACCTCCCACCTCCCTCCCCCCCGCCTCCTTCCTTCTCTCTCTCTCTCTCCTTTTGCAAACTGTGATTTGCAATAGACACTGAAGTGTTATCATGTATATCCCTTTACCTACTTTCAGCATTTAGTTCTAGTCATCAACACACAGTTATTATCCAGTGTGATCATTTCCATTTATCATAGTGTTCCCTTCTCTAACTCAACTGCCTTTTCCTCCAGCACTTGAGGCAGGGACTGCACAGCCTGTTCAATTTCACTGCTCTTAAAATGACAGACATGGATCAGAGCTGTTACTGGCTCTCACTGTGCCCAGCCACTCATGAGGTGCCCGGGAGGAGTGGCAGGTTCCTAGCCCCTGGCCCGCCACCCCAGCAGAGCCTCACAAGCCAGACGACCCCCCCCACTCCATGAGGACTTCCATTTTCCACATCCGGACTTTCCCCTTGTCAGAACTCCACCCAGTAGACCAGCCTATCACAGCCCGGCTCATCGAGATCCACCCTGCTACAGTCTTTTTAATCCGCCCAGCTATGCTGATCCAGAGACAGACATGGAGCAGAGCTGCTACTGGCTCTCACTGTGCCCAGCCGCTCATGAGGTGCCCGGAGGAGTAGCAGTTTATAGCCCTGGCCCGCCACCCCAGCAGAGCCTTACAAGCCAGACGACCCCCCCATTCCATGAGGACCTCCATTTTCCACATCTGGACTTTCCCCTCGTCAGAACTCCTCCCAGTAGACCAGCCTATTACAGCCTGGCTCACGCGGCCGCAAAGCGGCCGCAGGGTTCATCAATAAATGCTGTATTTTGAGATGACTATAAGAGTATGCTACCTGCACGGCAGAGCCTGGCAAGCTACCCGTGTCATATTTGATATGCCAGATACCAGTAACAATTATAAACCTCATTCCCATGACCTGATGGAATTGTTTGAGGCTCTTTATGTTCTTGGAGCAAGCAGGTGCCCTTGGGCTCTACTTGCATGAGACAGGTCATATGGAGATGTTACTGGTGCCCGCTCGAGCAAATCGACGAATGAATGGGAAGACAGTGATACAGTGATACAGTGATACTTGAGGCAGACTTCCAACTGTGGACCTGGATCAAGGGTCCTGTTGATCTCTATATTTTGATTGCAGCCCCTAAGATGTATGCAGACAATCTTTGCAGTTGTCATTCTTATTCTAAACTAGGAAATGAGTGAGCATTAGCTATTGATACTGAGCTGTGTGTATGGCAGATCACGCCCATTCACCATGAATTCCAGATTTAGCTCAAAACATATTATTCTAGTTTAGCTTCAGTCTAGGCTGTGTTTATGCTGACTTTGGGGATTATCAGTTCATGTATATTTTTGTAAAATGCAAATTTATTATAGAGTTAATTCATCAAAGAGTGATGAGGAAGGTAACATACCCTAAAATCCAGTCCTTATTTAACTTTTTTTTCCTCGCTCACATCAGTCTACTCACAGCACGTAGCTATATATGTCACAAATAAAAAGTTCTTTCTGATTGGGCTTTCTTTCTTCACCAAGTAGGATCTTTGTGTTCAAAGTGGAATGTGTTTTTTCTTTCACAGGGCAGATGGTAAAGGAGTTCAAAGGTTGGACACTGCTTTGTGTTCCAGAGTGTGGACAAAGTCTATCTTTCTACTTTCCTGACTCACCAAATTCTGACATCCTTTGCCTCTGAGTTGAACCTATTAAGGCAAGGTCATGCCTCTCCAGGAGAATTAAGATCTTCCTTTTGGAGGACTTAGGAACTTGATCTCCAGCCATGGAATTTACAAGATTAGGGGAAATCCTACCTTGCAGTTTACTTCCCAATCCTCTCCTTTCTGTCTCAGTCACAGAGACTACAATTTATTCAAAATGCTATTATTCAAGAAAGAAAAGGATTCTTTCACTAGGGCTATGTTAATTTTATGCTGATTTCTACATAATTTCTTTAAAAATACACTGCTGTTTTAAAATCATAAATACTAGTAAGGGGAGGGTGGTAGATGACTAAGAATTTCTAAATAGGCTTTTATAATCTTGCAAAAAATAGAGAAATACTTGGTAGTCATATTACAGGGGAACTTTAATTGTTTAGAAAGGAATTCTAGGGGCCAGAGTGATAGCACAGTGGGTAGGGTGCTTACCTGGTATGCAGATCCTCTGAATTCTGTCTCTGGCACTACATAGAGTCCCTTGAGCCTTCAGTTATGACCTCTAGCACAGAGCAGGAATAAACAGAGTATTGTCAGGTGTGATCCCAAAATAATAAAATAAGAATAATAGTAGTATATTCTCAACCAGCTAGGAAACTGAAATTTCAAATAATATAGTAACATTCTGTTCGAGTCCCTAGTGTATTTTAAATTGTTACAGTGTCCAGGTTATTAAAAGATGTATTTTCATTAATATTTCATTGCTATGTACATAATATATAGTAATTCATCCTGTGGGTAGGATTGTTACCCGACTGATCAAAGTTCATGCTGGCAGGCAGGATTCCTTGATAGCTAAATAAAAATATAATTTTCTAATCTGCATTTTTAGTTTTTGTTGACTTTCCACTTGCTATATGCCTATCTAAAAACTGCTTGACCTCCTGGAGGTACATCTCCAACTACGGTGAGGGCTATTCTGTGACTGAATTCACCTGGAGAGTTGGCTAGAGCTTCCAGCAATGAATCCTTCAATTCTTCATATTTGCGGTGTGTAAAATATAAGAGTTTAACCATATGGCTATGCTTTCATAAACAATGATTTCTATCATATTGTTTAAAAAGGGAATGCTTGCATTTAAAAAAAAAACAAACATAATGATAGAACAGTATTATAGCAATGTATTATTTAAGCATCTGCACTAAAGACATAGACAAGATTTATGAATATGTTTTAGCTAGCTTTAGCAAAGTTTACCTCTTAATTGCTATTTTAAAAATATTAGATATTTCTGTCATAATGTCTGCCTCCCGTGCAGATTCTGATGTAGATCAACTTCTATATAAAACTGAACATGCTTGCTCCAGGATCACTCGTGGCACATATCTTAACCCCTGTACTGTCTCTCTGACCCCTCTTTTCTTTTTATTTATTTATTTATTTATTTATTTATTTATTTATTTATTTATTTATTTATTTATTTATATGCTTTTTGGGTCACACCGGCAATGCTCAGGGTTTCTCCTGGCTAGGCACTCAGGAATTACTCCTGGCGGTGCTCGGGGGACCATATGGGATGCAGGGGATCAAACCTGGGCCGGCATGGGCCGTCGCGCTGCAAGGCAAACACCCTACCTGCTGGGCTATCGCTCCGGCCCCCTCTTTTCTTTTTAATTGAAATGAGTGACAGTTGATGGTTATTTAAGTATTAAATAATAAATGGAAAAAAATAGCGCACAATTTTGAATAAAAAACTAAACAAGCATGAATGCTCATATGAACAGATAACAACAGGCATGCAATATCAACGCACACTATTTTTATCTACAATAACGATGGTACGATCTAGGATACAAATTTTACACAAGTCTTTTACAATCTATGCACTGTAGACTGAACACTGCTTTAAGAATGTTTGATCCTAATGTGTGAATTTTCTAGGTCTGTATTTTTTCCCAAACACTGTATATTTTATTCTACTCTGGTATTCTAAGTTTTTTCCTACCTTTAAATTAACTGGATGGCTAGAGTGAACTGGACCAGGGTATTTCCTTCCCCGCAAGGTCAATTTAACTCTAATGCTGTCTCAGCAGGTTAGGTACTAGATAACAAGTTTCCCCTGAGCTCAGGCCTTGTTAAGGTGAGTGCTCAGGTGCGGCATTTCCAAAGGGCTCCTTTTCCATTCCCACTGCTAGAAGAGAGATTTTTTTTCCTCTGTCAGTTACTGAGGAAACTGCGTGAACTCCTGGAGGTACATCTCCAAGTATTGTGAGGGCTCTTCTGTGACTGGATTCACCTGGAGAGTTGTCTAATGCTTCCAGCAAGTCACCAATTACAGTACAGGCATTTCTACTTGGGTATTATTTCCAGTGGCAGATTTTGCACAGTAAGTTATGATGCTTTATAGTTGACTGTCTTGTGGGTGTCTTGGGCCAATGTCCCCCCCCCCACCCCCTGATGGATGCAAGAAGAACATCTAATTTCTTTCAGCCTGCTCAGCTTTAAACAGAGTTAAACAAGGTGGCAACTTCTAAATTTCTTGCATATGCCCTCAGAAACTCTATTAAATTCATTTAAATCTTTTCCTTTGAAAAAACATTCAATTAAGTTTAAAGGTAAACTAGAAAAAAAGGAAAGTCTATACCTTTACTCAAGTTCTAAAATACGGCATTTAATCTGTTCCTCTGTTATGATTTTATCTTTCAGTAGAGTTTAAAGAAGAATCAAACAACTGAGGTGAAATATAATTGATTTCCAAAGAATTGGGAAAATTATCTTCCCGGTTTCACCTCTTTTCTTATTCCCTTTTCTGTTTTTAATAATGGCCTTTTTTCCAGTGTCTGGTGCCTTTTTGCCAATTGTTAGGCAGTTCATTAAAAACATTTACTTTCCTTTTCATATTTTACTGTTTGGTAGTCTCTGTTTTTGTTGTGACATTATTTGGACCTTACGGGTGCTTTTTTTCTCCTATTTCAACTCTACTAGAGTTTACTATGATAAGTTACCTAGTTAAAGCTGGTGGGTGCTGGGAAGAAATGGAGAAACTAGATCTTTGCATGGGAAGAGAGAACTTTGTATTTAGAAAAAAAAATTTTTTTGAAGATCTTGTATATTTATTTTCTACTATTCTATTCAAGAATTGGTGAGTTAAATTGTTATATTCCTCATAACTTGTATCACTTGTCTTCCCGTTGATCATCGATTTGCTTGAGTGGGCACCAGTAACATCTCCATACGTCCTGTCACATGCTAGTGTAGCCCAAGGGCATCTGTTCACTCCAGGAACATAAAGAGCCTCAAACCATTACATCAGGTCATAGAAAATGAGGTCTATAATAGTAACCGGCATTTGACATATCAAAAACGATATGGGTAGCTTGCCAGGCTCTGCTGTGCGGGTGGAATACTCTTGTAGTCATCTCTTGGATATTTCTTTTCCACTATTCCTCAAGATTGGTGAGTTAAATTGTTATATTCCTAATATGGGATAAAAACAATTTGAGTTCAGTAGAAAAAATAATTTGTATCACTTGATCACTTGATCACTGGAATCCTGTTATTCATCGATTTGCTCGAGCAGGCGCCAGTAACATTTCCATTGGACCCTATCACGTGCCAATGTAGCCCAATGAAATCTGGTTGATTCAAAATATGAAGAGCCTCAAACCGTTCCTTGAGGGTCTTGACAAGGAAGTCTGACCATCTTGTAGGTGGGCAGCCATGTGGTCTTTTGACATCCCATGGGATCCAGTCGGCAATGACTCTAGTTCAGCAATTGTCTCCAAATCTCATTACATGTCCACCCCATCTTATTTTCAATGCCTTGGCAAAGGAGACAGCATCCCTGATTCTGGAATAGTGACGGAGGTCAGAACTCCGGATTCCTTCTCTCACTTGAGTGAGGCGTGATATTCCAAGCATAGCTCTTTCGATTCCTCTCTGGGAGACCCGAATAGCATTCTCATCCTGCTTTCGTAGGGCCCAGGTCTCTGAGGCGTATGTTAATGCAGGGAGAATGGTGGAGTCAAAGAGATGTGCCCGGAGCTGGAGGTTCTTTGTCCTTTTAGCTATTTCTTCAATGCCTTTGAAGGCATTCCATGCCACTCTCTTCCTCCTGCGCAGCTCAGGTTTTAGGTCCTTCATCATGTTGATTTCGTGACCTAGGTACACATAACTGCTGCATTCAGAGATGTCTGTTCCATTGAGAGTGAATAGGGCCTCTGGAACTAGTTCATTTTTCAAGAACATTGTTTTGCTTAGATTCAGCTGTAGACCTATCTTTCCACATTCTCAGTCAAAGTCAGCCAGCATTTGTGCTGCTTGGCTAATGCTTGGTGTTATTAGAATGATATCATCGGCAAAGCGGAGGTGGTGTAGTTGCTGACCATCTATCTTCACTCCCATTCCTTCCCATTCTAATTGTCGCATGATGTTCTTGTGGGTGGCGCTGAAGAGTTTTGGTGAAATGGTATCACCATGTCGAACCCCTTTTTTTGACATCATTGATCACTTCCTTGTAGAATGGTGAGATCCTGGTGGTGAATCCGTAATACAGCTTATGAAGGATCTTGATGGATTGGGTTTGAACACCCTGTTTGGCTAGGGCTTCAATGACTGCTTCAGTCTCCACAGAATCAAAGGCTTTCTTTAAATCAATAAACTTGAGACATAGTAGCATCTTGTACTCCCTACAAACCTCAATGAGCTTGGTTACCATGTGGATATTGTAGATTGTGCTGAATCCTTTCAGGAAGCCTGCTTGCTCGCATGGTTATCCTTCATCTAGTGTTCTGCCAATCCTGTTATGGATGACTCAAGTGAACAGCTTGTAGATGACAGACAACAGGCAGATGGGACGATAGTTGCCAATGTCGTGAATGCCTCCCTTCTTGAACAGTAGAACTGTCTTGCTGGTTTTCCATTGGGAGGGCACCTTGCATTCAGACAGGTAGCATGTGAAGAGGGCGAGCCAGTGTATTGATGTGTACTGATGGCAGATTCCTCAGGTGCTCGGGTCTGACTTTGTCTGGGCCTGGTGCTTTTCCCTTCTTTACCGACAAAATGGCATGTTGGATTTCAGAAGGGAGAACATTGGGAATGACATATTCATCCTGTGGAATTTTTATGTGGGCAGGTAGACGTGGTTATCAAAGAGATCTGAGTAGAAGTCATGAATAATCTTATCCATTGCCTTTCTGGAAGATGTGATAGATCCATCAGGGCATCGGAGGGCAGTCATCTTGGTCTTATAGTTGGCGAAGGACTGGCAGACATTGCCAATGCTTTTCCCAGCCTCTGCTGCATCTTCCGGTATTTCTGCTCTTCTCTTTGAAGTCTTCCTTTATTGCTTCTATGCACCGCTTTTTGGGCAATGCTCAGGGGTTACTCCTGCCTCTGCAGTCAGGAATTACTCCTGGATGTGCTCTGGGGACCATATGGGATGCCGGGAATTGAAACTGGATCAGCTGCGCACAAGGCAAAACGCTCTACCCGCTGAACTATCGCTCCAGTCCCCAGAATTTGTATAGTTTTAAGTAAATAAAACAGAAATAGGAAATCTTAATGCCCAGGCTCAGAAGATGGAACTTTTAATTCTGATTAGCCAGAACATTTTGGTATATTCGGATAGTGTTCTATGGCCTTGGTTATCTGTGGACCAATAATTGAAGAATGCCTTATTAGACTACCACAACAGGGAACAACCAAGGAAACACTTCTCTGACTTGCGAAAAGGTCTTATCTTCAGACTGACCTATCTTCTTCAAGGATAGTGACTTAACTATAGGAAGAGTTGCTTTGTGTTGAGAAAGGCATAGCTTGAAGGGCTTGATGGGAAATGTTCGGATTTAAAGAAAACTTTCTAAACATTTTAATTGGAAGTTGATTTATTTATTTGTATTTTTGTATATTTTATTTTGTACTTTAGGCTATAAGGCAGCCTAAAAGCTGCTTTAGGATGTGTGGTTGGAATACATTCCCACTGTTCTTGGAGAAGTATGTGGTGCTGGCTAATGCAGGCTCAGCTGTATGCAAAGTAAGTGCCTCGACCTCTGTATTCTCTCTCTGAGAAGCTGTCTTGTTGACTTTCTTTATCTCTATATCTTCCAACAAGATTAAAAATGCTCTAACCATTTGCTGTTTCTATTACATTATTGGAATAATTCTTGGTGGGCCTTAGTCTCTACCGAGCGAGGCTTGGAAGAGGAACAGTTGCTTCCCTTTCCTTTGTGTATGTGGATGTCAGTTTACTGAATGTCTGCTAGGAATTTTATCTTACATTACATTTGGGAATTCAACTTTGAATTTTGTTTCAGGTCAGTGTATTCCTGCTTTTCTTTTGCCTTTATGATTTTTGTGATTTGTATGCCTTATGATACACAAGTAATCATTCATTTACAGACTGTGTTATATGAGCAAAACTAAATTTGTTCATTTAAGCACTGTTTTGTTCAATGTTTTGTCACAGTTAATGACTATTCCTGCAGTCTTTTAATTTTATTAACTTTCTGTCTAAGAGCTAATTTAAATATCTGATTCTCATCTGTCAGACTTTGAGTAAGGAAATATGTACAAGATTAGACATCTTGCTAATAGTAAAACTTTTGTTTTAATTTTTTGCAACATTAGTTCCCTGTAGCTTCATTGTTATTTTACCTTGGATTTATATTATGAAGATTTCACTTAAAATTTGAGTGTGTCATGGTTAGAACTGAACTTTTTTACTATATATAAATAGTAAATTGGAAACTAGAGCACCTGCCTTTCAAACTGCTATTAAGTATATTTTAACTTAATTTTTTATTTAAAAACCTTTACTATAGTTTGGGTTAGATGGTGTTAAAGTCTATGCTATTAATGTAAAAAAGCTGCTATACTCTCCTCTACCCCAGCACTGAAATGACTATGTCTCTCTGTTTATATGTCCCTAGTTTAGTCATTATTCCCTCTCCTTCACCTAACCCCAAATATTTGATAATACAAATAGCAGAGGCAATTATAAGATCATTTGAAGAATTCTGAATTTTTTAGTGAGTGGAGAGCCAAGTTATATTTTAATGATCACAAAGAAGTTATGGGTCAAAACAATACTGTGGACTTGAATGGAATTAACAGGAGAGTTATTCTGTATTTGTACCATGTAATCCAGTAAGTGATTTAGCAAGTAGCAAGGACGTGTGTGTATGTGTGTGTGTATGTGTGTGTGTATTGTGTGTGTGTGTGTGTGTTTATGAAGGAGACAGGGAAGAGGAGGCAGTGGCGATGATTCGACCGAAAAATTATTGGATACTTCATTGTATCTTTGATTCTGTGGAGACTGAAGCAGTCATCAAAGCCCTAGCCAAAGAGGGTGTTCAAACCCAATCCATCAAGATCCTTCGTGAGCTATATTACAGATTCACCACCAGGATCTCACCATTCTACAAAAAAGTGATAATTGATGTCAAAAGAGGGGGTTTGACAGGGTGATTCCATTTCACCAAAACTCTTCAGCGCCACCCTCAAGAACATCATGTGACAATTAGAATGGGAAGGAATGGGAGTGAAGATAGATGGTTGGCAACTACACTACCTCCACTTCGCTGATGATATCATTCTAATAACACCAAACATTAGCCAAGCGGCACAAATGCTGGCTGAGTTCGACCGAGAATGTGGAAAGATAGGTCTACAGCTGAATCTAAAGAAAACCATGTTTATGAAAAATGAGCTAGTTCCAGAGGCCCCATTCACTCTCAATGGAACAGACATCTCTGAATGCAGCAGTTATGTGTACCTAGGTCAAGAAGTCAACATGATGAACGACCTAAAACCTGAGCTGCGCAGGAGGAAGAGAGCGGCATGGAATGCCTTCAAAGGCATCGAAGAAATAGCTAAAAGGACAAAGAACCTCCAGCTCCGGGCACATCTCTTTGACTCCACCGTTCTCCCTGCCTTAACATACGCCTCAGAGACCTGGGCCCTATGAAAGCAGGATGAGAATGCTATTCGGGTCTCCCAGAGAGGAATCGAAAGAGCTTTGCTTGGAATATCACGCCTCACTCAAGTGAGAGAAGGAATCCAGAGTTCTGACCTCCATCGCTATTCCAGAATCAGGGATGCTGTCTCGTTTGCCAAGGCATCGAAAATCAGATGGGCTGGACATGTAATGCGATTTGGAGACAACCGCTGGACTAGAACCATTACCGACTGGATCCCACGGATGTCAAAAGATCACGTGGCCGCCCACCTACAAGATGATCATACTTCCTTGTCAAGACCCTGAAGGAACGGTTTGAGGCTCTTCATATTCCTGAATCAACCAGATGCCATTGGGCTATATTGGCACGTGATAGGGTCCAATGGAAATGCTACTGGCGCCCGCTCAAGCAAATGGATGAATAACGGGATTCAAGTGATCAAGTGATCATTGTATCAAGACTTCGGCCTTTGATTTTTCACTAGATATATAATCTGTTCTATTTGAAATTTGATAAGAACAAATATAGTACTTATGCTTATTAAGAATTTCCATTTGTAGTTCGAGAATAATTTCAAACTTTCTACACAGAAGATAAAAATTGCTTCATCAGAACTGTTCTCCCCAGATTACCATCAAAGGAAGCAAATTTGGCCTAGAAGTTCCCCATGTGAAGAGTTAATTCTGGGGCTCTCAAAGTGTAGTCCTTTGGCCTGAGCTGAGAATCACCCTGGAGGTGATTAGAAGATCAGATTCCTGTAGCCAGAGTGACAGTGCAGCATATAAGGAGCTTGCTTTGCATGTGCCTCTGCCCAGGTGTCATTACCAGTACCACAAGTGGTCCTCCAGGTGCCTTCAGTTGTGATCCCGGAATTCTGAGCACCACTGGGTATGGTCCAAAAACCAACCAACAAGCCAACAAAAAAAGAAAGTCAGATTTACTCTGGCCTCAGGTTCAGACTTTCTAAATGAGGGTTAAGTCATATTATTTAACCTTAAGCTGATGCTGATATATGCTCAAGGTTGAAAATACCTTACAATTAAAAAAAACACTCTCTATTAGGCCATAAGTGTTGGACAAGTTCAGTGGGACACCTGAGGGGAAAAGAAGGAGGGTCGCTTTTCAGTTAGCAAGTACCGAGTCTGCTGACACAGCAAATTCATTAATACAAAATCATGTGGCTGCACAATGGGAGCAAAGATATATGATGTCACTCTTCCTTCCTTCCTTCCTTCATTCTTGATTTTCAAACTATCGTCATGTGAGCATGAGCATCATCTGGTTTAGTGATAGGTTATTAGTGGTCTATTGAATGTTTACTTTACTTACTAGGCACTGAGGAATATTTTGAGAATAATTTTTTTCTTTTTTGCTTTTTTGGGGTCACACGTGGCGATATGCAGGGTTTTTTTCTGGCTCTGTGCTCAGGAATCACACCTAGCAGTGCTAGGGGGACTATATGTGATGCCTCGGATCAAACCCAGGTCAGCCTCATGCAAGGCAAATACCCTACCTGCTGTGCTATCACTCCAGACCAAGAATAATGTTTTATTTTCCAAGTTTTAGAAGTGTTTAAGACCTAAAATTTTATATTTTGTGGGCGAGGAAACTTAAGAGGAGGAGAAAGAAAAAATATAATGCTGTGCTTTAAAAAGACTTAGGGAAACATGATTAAAATATAAAAACATAATAAATCCTTTAGTTGAAATGAAGGTAGAATTTGACACTGCAATATTTTAATGCCACTCCCTTTTGGGGCTCTGGTCTGTGAGAGGTATTAGACAAGATGTCTTCATATATGCTCAGAGCGATGATATTGCGGGTTGGCAAAGTTGTAGTGTATCATCCTGGGTACTGGCAGCAGCAAACACGAAAATAAAAACAAACAACTCTCAAAGGATCAAAAATTATCAAAGAGTTAGTGGCAGTCTTTTATATTCTGAAAAGACACATCAGCAAGGAAAGCCATCATCTTGGACAGGAAATGCAGCTAAGCGGGAAAAATCCTCAGTGACCCTCATACCCGGGGTCTGTATGAGGTACACCAGGCACAGTATCTTGGAGATCCAATGTCAGGATGGATTTCGACCAGCCATTTCAACCCGATCAAATGCATCTCACCATATCCTAATTGCTACAAGGGAGAATTGACTGAAAAGAAGAAACTCTGTTCCCACTATTGTTCCAGAGATATTCCTCCTGTCAGGAAAGAATTCAAGAATTCAATCTCTGAAGTTCTGGCAGGGGCTGTCGTAGGAGAACTGCTTACAGAGCTCTCTCTCTCTCTCTCTCTCTCTCTCTCTCTCTCTCTCTCTCCTCTGTGCCATTTAACAGCATGAAATAACCTCATATTGAAGTTGAAAGTCTTTAATCAGAAAAAAAAATTCTGCACAGTCTTATCTGTCCTCAGAGCCTGGATTTTAAATCAGACTTTGGATAAAGTGGAAGAGTCTGTATGTGTGTCCAAATATCTTATCAAAAGACTGATCATTGCTTTCAGAAATCATGGTAAATAATTTTTTTCCAGTACTATTTTATCATACAAAATAGGTTTTAAAGGGCATTCAAGTTTTAGGACAATTTCTGTAGGGAATCAAGTTCACAGGAAAGCCATTTGCATCTTCTACCATAGAGTCCTGGTATAAGCTAGTTTTTCCATAGAGAAATTGTTCATAAAGAACAGTTATCATACTGCATTTCAGCATTTCAGGGGTGGGATTCCATTTTCATTCTGTTTTGCTTCTATCCTTCTCGTTTTTGTTTACAAATATCTAATTTACATAAATTTTATTAGGCAACAGTGAGGATATTTTTGAGTCTTTGGTGGTTTAAATAATGTCTGGGTATTGGAAAATTTGTATTCTTTCTTTCTAGGAGAAAGTCCATGAAACTCAGAATAAAACCTCTTTAAACATCATACAACTGTGTTGTGCCTGACAGTTGCCTCCTGTGAAGTAAATAAAGCCATTTTGATTTCTCCTGGGCCGTAAAATCTATATTGTGGTATTTGCTTTCCCTAATCAAATAGCTGAATAAGTTTTCAGGGTAGATGTCTTTCGGCATGGCTGAGAATAGGGCTTTGCTGTTGAAAACTGAGGTTACTAGAATGCAGGTATACCCCAACATTAACAGTACTGTGTATATTGTTTATGAATGGAGTCAGACAAAAAGAACAGTCATTGGTAACCCTAGTCAGTATTGTTTTAAAATAAAAGCTTCCAGCAGCTAAGGTTGAGTATATAGAAGGAGAATATAGACTATAAAATATGGATAGAAGTGTTCTAGTTATGCCTGATAAAATTCCCAAGAAAAGCCTCAGGCAAATAAGATTAAGAGTTCCTTCTGATCCTTTGATTCTCACCCAGGTTCATATAGAATAGAACTAGCCTACAGCCCAATAACCTGCTACTAAGGAAATATAGTATTATTATATGGAAAATAAGGATGGGGACTAAAGAAATAGTACAAAGATTAAGGTGGTTGCCTGTGGTTGATTCCAGTTCCATTGCTGGCAATGCATATAGTCGCCTGAGCACTGAGCCAGGAGTAATCCCTGAGCAGCACTGGGTGTTGTCCAACACCCCCTCCCCACTGCCATAGAAATATTTTTTTGGCAATTTAATGTCTGTGTGCCTGGATACTAATTACTTTGTTAAGTATTTGTTGGCAATTTATGATATGCCAAACGTTTCACAAAATAAAGAATGTTAGATACAGCACCCAAATTATGAATCTCAAAACCGAATATACAAAAGACAAGGTATAGTCATCAGTAACTTTAATAGATGAGACTGTGATAAGTAGGTGAATGCATAAAGGTTGATCATAGACAGTACATGGGAAACACAGATGGAGAGGTAGAGATAGATGAATAATTAAGTAGATCTAAGTCTATGTTTTCAATATGAGTAAAGGCAAATGTACTATATGGTCTAGCTTCATTCTAAATTCTGACACTCCATTCTCTACTTTGTTATTTCCCTATTTTTACATGTTAAAAGTTGTATATAGTTAACGTTTTCAATGTGAAAAATTTAAAGGCAAGTATAGTCCTCATTCCCATGACCTGATGGAATGCTTTGAGGCTCTTTATGTTCCTGGAGCAAGCAGATGCCCTTGGGCTCTACTAGCATGAGACAGGACATATGGAGATGTTACTGGTGCCCGCTCAAGCAAATCGATGATAAACGGGAAGACAGTAATACAGTGATACATAACTGTTAGATTGTCATTCTATCCTATTATATAAATCATATTCCTATTTTTGTAGCTTTCTTTACATCCTTTTGTTCTTATGAAAAGAACACTTAATATCTGTTCTCTTAACAGATTTTAATTGTATAACTATAAAATTGTACAATTTTAGTTATAAATTACATAACTATAAAATTGGGCATATTGTATGTCACTACCATTTCATTGATAAGCTTTTGTTTCAATGTCTTAGCTATTGTGAATTTGTGTGCCCTGACAGAGGAGTGTAGATATCATTTGAGCTCTTGATTTCAGTTTTCAGAACTGGGTTTGCTGAATAATTGGGTAATTCTATTTTTAGTAGTTTTATTTTTTTTCAGACCAGACTATAACAGCCTGGATCATCGACATCCATCCTGCAGCAAATTTTTTTTTTCAATCCGGCCCAGGTATGCTGAGCCAGAGACTCTCAGAAGTGGGGCAGAGCTGCTACTTGCTCTCCCTGTGCTCAGCCGCTCATGAGGTGCCCGGGAGGCCTGGCGGGTTCTAGCCCTGGCCTGCCACCCCAGCAGAGCTTCACAGCAAGCCAGAAGACGCCCCTTTCTCCAGAGGGGCCACCATTTTCCACATCCCGACTTCCCTCTCGTCACAACTCCACCCAGCAGATCAGACTATCACAGCCTGGCTCATGTGGCCGCTATTGCCCGCACGGTTCATCTATAATTGCTTTATTTAGAGGTGACTACAAGAGTATGCCACCGCATGGCAAGCCTGGCAAGCTGCTTGTGTTGTATTTGATATGCCAAATACCAGTAACATTTATATTAAGTCATTCCCATGACCTAATATAATGGTTTGAGGCTCTTTTATGTTCCTGGAGCAAGCGGATGCCTTTGGGTTCTACTAGCATAGGCCAGGACATATGGAGATATTACTGGTGCCCGCTCTAGCAAATAGATGATGATTGGGAAGATTGTGATTGTGATTGTGTATTTTTTTTAAAAACATTACACTGCTTTTCATAACAGCTGGCCCAGTTTAAATTTTTTATTGACAACACAAGAGTTCTTTTTCCTCTCCTCCCCTCCACTCCCCTCCCCCTCCCTCCCCTCCCTGTCTCCTTCCCTCTCCTCCCTTCCCCTGCCCCCTCCCTCCTTTCCCCCTCCCTCCCTTCCCCTCCCTCCCCTCCTCTTCCCCTCCCCACCCCCCCCCTCCTCCCTCCCTCCCAGCACTTCCCCTCCTCTCCCCTCCCTCCTCCAGTCTCTTCCCCCCTCCCCTCCCCCTCCCTCCCATCTCTTCCCCTCCCTCCCCCCCCTGCTCCATGAGGGCCTCCATTTTCCACATCCGGACTTCCCTCTCTTTAGAACACCCAGCAGACCAGCCTATCCCATCCCGGCTCACGCGGCTGCTTGTGGCCACATGGTTCATCAATAAGTGCTGGATTTAGAGATGACTACAAGAGTATGCTACGGCAGAGCCTGGCAAGCTACCCGTCATATTTGATATGCCAAATACCAGTAACTATTATAGACCTCATTCCCATGACCTGATGGAATGGTTTGAGGCTCTTGATGTTCCTGGAGCAAGCGGATGCCTTTGGGTTCTACTAGCATGAGACAGGACACATGGAGATGTTACTGGCGCCCTGAGTAAATAGATGATGAACGGGAAGACAGTGATACAGTGATACAGTGATGGTTTGGGTCTGATTGTTGGTGTATGGTGGCAGTAAATTAGGTGGGGTAGCAGTAATATGGTGCATGAGATTGAAATTTGGGATTTGCATAGGTGAGCTATTTCTTTGTTCTCATCTTTTTTGTTATAAAAAATCATCCTAAGATGTGTAAGGTAATATAATCATACAAGTATTGATTTGAATTTCCTAATGATTAGTTGTCGGGCGCGCCCCGGGGTCCCCCGACAGTGCCAGGAAGCGAGTTCCCTTCTACCTCTGAAGCCGGCGAGGAATGGATGAAAACTCGGGAATCCGATGCAGTTTTAAAAGGCTTTACTTATCACAGGTTCAGGCATACAAATCAGCAAAAGGAAAAGCCCGGTGCTTAGGATTCCAGGCTAGAACCCCAGCCACGTGTAGGCCAAGATGGCGGCCACCACGTGTAAAGGCTTTGTAAAAGGGGAAGACAAGACTTCCAAGAAGGGTGAGCGCTCACAAAGGGAGAGCCCACAAAGAAGCCGAGAGAGGAAACCGGCTAGTTTATACCCCTGCAACTCAGACCTTCCTCCCACTGTTATGGAAAGCAGGGAGGGTCAAATGCCCTTAGGTAATCCCTCCCTGCACCTCACCTAGGCCCTTTAGTATGCTAATGTTTTGAGCCAAGATCTGCCTGGAAATGCCTTTATAGGGTAGAGAAGGGGGTTTCTGAGATGGCATGTCTCTGTACCAAAGACTAATACTAATGCCAGTTAAATATTTCTCCAAGCCTTCACAAGTCTCTTCTACTTCATTGTAGTTTTGTATTTTAGTTGCCTTTGAGTATATCAGGGAGCCATGCTTGTTAGCTTGGAAGCAAACAGCATTTCTCTCTGGTCTAATTACTTAGGGGTCCAGTGTGGCCAGGCTAATATGCTGGTAAGATCTAGCTAGTCCCAAGATGATTGTGGTAGCTTGGGGAGAATATTTATACCAGCTAGTA
This sequence comes from Cryptotis parvus, assembly GCA_021461705.1. Classification (NCBI taxonomy): domain Eukaryota; kingdom Metazoa; phylum Chordata; class Mammalia; order Eulipotyphla; family Soricidae; genus Cryptotis; species Cryptotis parvus. The sequence continues at coordinate 29,321 of JAJIBD010028813.1, forward strand.
CAGCATACATGGTCAGATAAACTGCCACATTTAGACTACCCCCTTATCTCCGAAGTGATTTGCAGGAGGTAATCCAGAGCAGATGCAGTGGCCCTTAGGAGTCCTGCAAAAATTAGTAATGCTGAAAGTCATTTCAGTTTCCTTACCTATATTAAAATTAGGTTATTTGGTTTATATTATGTGCTTTAAATTTCACTGTCACTGTCTGTATCACTGTCTTCTCATTGTTCATCGATTTGCTCGAGTGGGCACTAGTAACATCTCCATTAGTCCTGTCACAAGCAAGTGCAACTCAAGGGCATCTACTTGCAACAGGGACAGGAGGAGCCCGAAACCATTCTTCAGGTTATGGAACTGCGGTTCATAATAGTTACTATTCTTTGGCATAAAAAGTAAATAAAACACGGTAGCTTGCCAGGCTTTACCTTGTAGGCTGTATAGTCTCAGTAGAAGACTCTCAACCCGAGCATTTACTGATGAAACTTAAAGGGGAAGATCAGGTTTTATCTTGGATGGAGCTCCGAGGAACTATGGAGTCTGGATGTTGAGAATGACTAATTGCATGATGTGTGGTTTTCTCTGACTTCTTGCCAGGCTTACTGGTATCAGTTAAAACATGTCTATAACTGTTTACTATGTATAAATGTGAAAGAAATTGGGAAGAACCTTATGCAAAAATTCAGTATCCTTTAAAAATATCGTGCAGCCGCAAAGCAGGCCTTTAAATTTATGATATATTTTTGCTATTAACCACTTTATAGATCTATTTTCTGCAAATTTATTTTCCTATTCAATAGATTGCATTTTGATTTTGTAGTTTTTTTTTTGTTGTGTGGAAGCTTTTAGTTTAACATAATCCTGCTCATCAATTTTTAGGTTTATTGCTTGTGTTTTATGTCATATTCAAGGAATTATTGCCAAAGCTTATGTACAGAAGCTTTTCTCTTATATCTTCATATAGATTATTTTAGATTACATGTTTGAGTCTTTAGTTTACATTGATTGATTTTTTAGTTTTATAGTTTAATTTTAGTTTTATACTCTATTCTGCTTTGATCTTTGTCACCTCTTCTGTTAACAGCAGACTTAATTTTTCCTTATAGTTCTTTGAAGTTTAATATTGTTCTTTTGTGTGTTTGTGTGTGTGTGTTTCTGTGTGGTTAATATCCCTTTGAGTAGTGGTTTTGTTTAATCTCATATGTTTGGATATGTGCTTTTCTTTTGTGTTGAACCACTTTACATTTTTAATATTTTCCCTTTTCTCCATTGACTGAGAATATCTTGTTTAATTTTTCTTTTTTTGTGAAAATTTCTATTAATCTAAATTACTGATTAATATTTTATTCTTCTGTTTTTGTAAAAGTTCCTTAAAATGAAAATTACATAAAATTTACTTAAAATATTCTTATTTTTAAAAATTTTGTGTTGTGACCTAGCATATGATCTATCTTGGAGAACATTTATTCTGCAGTTGAGAATATGTATTCTGCTGCTATTGTGTAGAGTGATCTTTGTGTCCATTAGTTCCACTTATCTATAGTGTAGTACAAATATGCTCTTAATGACTTTCTGTCAGTTATTTAAGTGGGATCTTGAGGTCTCTTACTATTGTTGTATTCCTGTCTATTGTTCCTTTTAGATATGTTAATATTGTATATCCACACTCAATGTTTAGTGCGTATATGTTTATGATTGTCATATCTTTCTGTTGAGCAGATCATTTTATCAATATGTAGTGATCTTTGTCTCAAATGCCTGTTTGACTAAAAGTCTGTTTGCTTTTTATAAGTATAGCCAATCCTTTTCATCATTTGCAAGGGATATTTTTTCAAATCTTATTTTTTTAGTCAGTGTATGTCAGTAAATCAAGAGTGAGTCTCTTATAAACAGCATGTAGCTCATCTGGGTTTTTAAAATATCCAGTCAAGAAGTTGGTCTGTGACTGATTTAATTTCTTTAGATTTTAGTAATTACTGAGTATGATTACTAAAAATAATATATTGTTGCCATTTTACTTATTATTTTGCATTTGGAATTTTTTGTTTCTTACTCTGCCATTATCCCTATGATCCCTCCAGTGTAGTTATCTCATAACTGCAGGGACTCCCGGAAGGGGAGATGGTCCTTTGGTATAGAGTGAATACTCAAACACTCGCAAATTTCAGCATGACTGAAATCTAGTCACCCTCATGGGTCATAGATTCAGCCATATGACAGAGTTTATTAGGAAAGTGAATGGTTGATTAGAAGCTGAGGCAAAATGCCTATGTGCACTAAAGAGCAGGTGGTGGAGGGAGGCGGGCTATTGTTATGACTAAGAAGTTGCTGGAAAACTAGCCTTGATACTCTAATGCAGTGGCAAGATTGAAGTATTGCTAGATACCCAAAATGTTTATTTTGTCTCAAGTCATGAGCAGTGGGAAATCAAGGACAATTATCTATGTTATTCTTAGAAATGTCAGGTTGTACCAGAAAAGTCGGGACCCAGGGAACTCCCTACAGACCCAGTGACCTCTAGTGGTCGCGGGGTCATGCCAGGCAGACTCCAACACCCCACCTCATTTTTATTGAGGTACCATGATTTATGATATTTTAAATCATAGTTTCATGCACATATGGTTCCAACACCACATTCACCAGCAGAGGGCCCTCTTCTGTCCATCAGTGACAGGGATCACTCCTTGCTCCCTCCAGGTAAACACTGTAGAACAACTCTCCAGTTCTATTGCCTTCAGCCCTGTGTTGTTTCCTGATTGTGTTTCTTTATACCCCACATATGAAAGAGATCATCTGTATCTGTCCTTTTGACTGAATTTACTCTAGTTACATCCTCATAGTGACAAATTGTATGATTTAATCCCTTTCTTTTGACTGAGTAGTATTCTATTGTATATATAAATACAATTTTTTATGCAGTTATTTGTTCTGGGACACTTGAGTTGTTTCCAGATTTTGGCTATTGTGAATAGTGCTACAGTGAATTTAGCATCACAAATGTCTTTTTTAGAGTTGTGGCTTGGGGTGTGCAAGGAAGTAAAATTGATGGCTCATTTGGAATCTGTTACCAGATTTTTGTTTTGTTTTTAGTGTTTGAGCCATACCCAACCTGGCAGTACTCAGGTTGCACCTTATTTTATACTCAGGTATCACTCCTGGGGGACTATATAGGATAGTTCAGATTGAATCCCGCCAGCTGCTTGCAAGGCAAGTGCCTTATCCTCTAGACTTACTCCCCAGCACTCCAATTTTCAGTTGTTGTTTTTCAGGAATATTCATATTGTTTTTTATAGAACAAATTTCCATTTACACCAACAGAAGGTGGGGGTTCACTGCGCATCCATGTCAACACTCCATTTCTTTTGTTCTATTTGTGCCTGTCTCACTGCAGTGTGGTGATAACTCATTGATCTTATTTAGATTTTCCTGATGATAAGTAATAGAAAGCATGTTTTCATATACCTCTTAGTCATCTATATGCTTTCTGAAGCTAGTTTCCATCTCTTTTTCTTCACTTTTTTAATGATTGTTTTTGGAGTTGCTTTTGCTAAGCTTTTAAAAAATATAAAAGTTTTATGTCTTGGATATTGACCTTTTATCCATATGTCTTGGATATTTACCTTTAATCAGATGAATGATGTGCAAAGTTTCCCCCTAGTTTCTGGGGTCTTTATTTTTTTCTATTCATCCATTATTTCCCTTTACACTACAAAAGCTTCTTAATATAATCCCATTTGTTTATTTTTACTTCTGTTTTCTAGATCATTGGCAAGGAATCATCGAAGATGCACTGTGTTCAATTTCATGAGTGGTTCTGCCATCTTCAGCATTGAGATTCCTAATACATTTTGAATTGACTTTTGTGAATAGTTTGTGGGTGGGGTTCTGAGTTCATATATATATATATATATATATATATATATATATATGCACATACACATATGCATGGAGGTGCTGAACCAGTAGGTTTTATTCTTCATAGATGCCATCAATGATGGTATCTTCCCATGTTGCCTCAATGGTGCCAAAGAATTCTCAATTAGTTATTCTGGGAGTTCTCTTCTTAAACTTTGCAGCCTTTAATCCCCATTGTGTGAAATAGAATTTTACATGAAGGAGATGGTGGTCTGATCCTGTTTGGAATTTTGGGAAGACAGTGACATCAGTCAGGCAAAACCGTCGATTGAATATGATGTGGTCAATTTCATTGTGGATTTGTCCACCAGGAGATTCATGTCTAACATTTCTGCTTCAGCGTTCTGGAACTGTGAGTTCCTGTGAATGGTCTTGGTGGACATGATGAACTCAAATAGTGTCTCACCCCGTTCGTTCTATTCTAGGTTTACGGGTACTGATATGGAGATTTTTGGCCGATCTTCTTGGTCCTATCTTGGCATTAAAATCACTGACTATGACCTTGTAGAAGGTATGATCTTTTAATAGAACTCCTCCAGTTCCAAGTAGAATTTCTCAATTTCTTCTTCCTTGTATGTGGATGTTGGTGCATAGACGACAAAGATAGAAATTGCTAGCAGTGGGTCACATCTCTTCAAGTGTAATCATCCTATCTGGTTTGTTAGGGATTCAAATAAATCAATGTTCATGGCCATGTTCATGTTGACATGGACACCGACACCATTGATGCCTCTTTCGTAGCATGTTCTGAGAATAGTTCTTCAGTGTCAAAAAACAGCGTGATATGATTGATGCCTCTTCATCTCGGTCAGTTGCTCGATATATGCTTCCCATGCCAGCATACATGCATTGAAAGTACAGACAGTCATTTTAGTCCTTTGTTTTGGCCTAGTTTGGCCCTGAAATTTTATCAGGCTCTCCTTGTTTTGTCTTTCTTAGTGCTGCCGTATAAAGGGCTCTTTCAGGGTCTGGAAAATAAACATTGTTATTACTGATTTCTGGCATATGAAATATGCATCGGACAGCTTGCCAGGCTCTGCCGTGCGTGCTGTATGCTCTCAATAGCTTTTGGGCTCTCTGAGAGGGGTGGATAGAATATTCATGGTAATTTGGAGATAAATTGCGTGACCACTCTCTGCGGCCATGCGCCTTGGAAAGCTGGTATCTGCTTTACCTAGTATATCTATGTCTGTGGTTCAAGCATCCATGGACTTGAAATACTCTCCTCTGAAGTGTGGGTCTCTGAAGGGTGGGTGTCTGTAGGCTGGTCTCTGACAAGCTGGAATAGAGATTGTCTTAATCTCTTGGGTGGATATCTGATGAGCTGTGGAGTGTGGATGATGAAGATCGCTGCCAACATGATGTGGGAGTTCCTCTGGGTTCTTCTGAGGCTCTTGGTTGGTGGACTCTGGCCGGAGGTGTCGCTGTCATGGTCAGTGGAGTGCAGGATGTTCAACAGGGAGAGCTAGTATCTGCTCTGCCTGGTGTATCTGCCTGAGCTGCACAGGAGGAAGAGAGTGGCATGGAATGCCATCAAGAGCATCGAAGAAAAATAGCTAAAAAGGACAAAAGAACCTCCGGCTCTGGGCACATCTCTTCGACTCCACCATTCTCCCTGCATTAACATACGCCTCAGAGACCTAGGCCCCTACGAAAGCAGGATGAGAATGCTATTCTGGTCTCCCAAAGAGGAATCAAAAGAGCTATGCTTGGAATATCACGCCTCACTCAAGTGAGAGAAGGAATCCGGAGTTCCGACCTCCATCAATCATTCAGAGTTAGGGATGCTGTCTCATTTGCCAAGGTATCAAAAAATAGATGGGATGGAAATGTAATGCGATTTGGAGATGACCGCTAGACTAGAGCCGTTATGGAATGGATCTCATGGGACATCAAAATATCACATGGCCGCCCATCTACCTACAAGATGGTCAGACTACTTTGTCAAGACCCTGAATGAACGGTTTGAGGATCTTTATATTCCTGAAGCAACCAGATGCCATTGGGCTACACTGGCATGTGATAGGTTCAAATGGAAATGTTACTGGCGCCGCTCAAGCAAATTGATGAATAATGGGATGTCAAGTGATCAAGTGATATAAGCATGACCAGTTTTCTAAACATCATTTGTTTAAAAGAGTTTCCTTCTGTATTTGTGCTTTGGTGATTTTTAAAAAATTTAATAAACTTTGATTATTTTCCATTTTTTTTTGTTTCCAAATTACCCATTCTCTTGCCAAAGTAGTTTAGTATGATATACTCAGGGTTTTGTTTTCCTGTTTCCTTTGTTGGAATTCATTTTCCTGATATACATGTATATATACAACATTCTTTCTTTTAACTGTGATATCTATTCAAGTGAAAACTTATTATACAGTTTTTGTTACCCAATTGGAAGTAGGAATAGTAATAGTCATCCTACCAATCTCTACTTTTTATTTAATTTTTTTGTATTGGGTGAGATTTTGTAATTTACAGTACAATTAATGATGGTTTCTAATGCATGCAACTCCCTCAGTTTATCTTCACCATAATGATTAATTTCTATTGCATTGCATATATATGTATATTTTTTCTTCTAAACTGAAGATCCATAATTGTGAAGTTTTAACCACTGTATCCCGTGACAGATTGATGACTATTAGTTCTAAGTACTATTGAATAATTGTATTCAAATGTTTGTTAAGTAACTAAGAAATGCAACTTCAAAATACATTGTTACTTTCTATAGTTTTCAGCAATTTCAATTGCTTTTCAGGTTACTTAGAACATTATAAAATTCCAGTATTGAGATTTATTATTTGAAATCACATTGAATTAGAATTAATGAGAGTGAACCATTGTCCAGTCTTACAATAAGGTTTCTAACATAATTCTAATGGTATACATATGTCCTAATTAAAATATACACAATAAGTAGGTCAGTAACTTGCACTTGTCAGAGGTAGTTTGTCTTATATACCATTTATTTCCCAGTTTCTATCTTAGAAGCAACTAAGTGCTCCCTCTGCTCCCATCCAATTTCCCCTTTGTAAGAATTTAATTTATAAGACTGCTTACTTTAATTACAGATGGAAGCAAGAAACTGTTATATCAAAATGTAATTGGCTGTCATAATAGTATAGCTTTGAGATTTTCTTATTTTCCTCTCCGATCAAAAAACGAGTAGACTCTGGAGATTGGTGTTAATGATGCCGATGGTATACTGATTGCTGGGTTATTTGTTTTCTTTCGTCTTGCATTTGGGACTAAACTGATTATTTTAAAGACACCTGCATTCTTTAGCAAATGTTCACGATCAAGCAGGGAAATTTGCCACCATATATATGGGTAATATAAGAAAAGGAAGAGAGGAGAGAGAGAGACAGAGACAGAGAGAGACAGAGAAGAGACAGAGGCAGAGAGACAGAGACAAAGAGAGATAAAAGAGAGAGAGAGAAGAGGCAAAGTGCCTGCCATAGAAGTAGGCTGGGGGAGGGGGAGGGAATCAGGGGACATGGTGATAGGAAATGGGCACTGGTGGAGGAATGGGTGCTGGAACACTGTATGACTGAATCCCAATCATGAACATCTTTGTAATTGTATAACTCACAGTGGTATAATAAAAAAATTAAAAAATAAATGTATTAAAAATATGTATAAACTACTATGAGAAAATGAACATAGGATATAAACAGAGTTCACATTAAAAATATTAGCACAGCTCTTTATGGTAAGCAAAGATATCTCATCCAACTTGTAATAGAAGAAAATAAATTATAGCATCATACAAAAATAATATTCCCAAACAAAGATGACAAGATTGACAATGGTGGTGGTAATGATAAAGGTGGTGATAGTGGTGGTGGTGGT